>CM019150.1:40741738-40773416 GCA_009733165.1 Naja naja
AATCTCTTCTAGGTCTTAAAAGTGAAAAATAGGTGCAAACATGCTAATATTGAAAAATCATATTTGAACAAAATATATGCAGTTGAAATCTATGTTCCCCAATGCAGATAAATTTACCAGGATAAATATTTAAAATGGATACACATGTTCACATCAAATGCTGTTTGTCTTTGCACTTTGCTACAGCAGCTTTGTCTTTGGGTAACAGAAATGATTCTCTCTGCTGCTTCCTTGCTATATTCTCAAGGTGAAGGTGCCTTTGCTTCACCAATTTCTTCTCGGTGTTGAAGTGCTGCTTTACTGACAGCTCCTTGATGCAGGCTGGTATGTAAAATATATTGAGCTCCTGCCCAGAAAGGAAACAGCCTTTGTTCTGTATTCCCATGTTGATGAGAGAAGGTAAGCCAAACATTTTGGAGGAAAAAACCCTGCAGCTTTAGTAGTAGTTGTGGGAAATGTTGGAAATTTTGATGAGGCTGGATCATTTCTTAATATTTGCATGACAAAAGAAGTATGAAAAATATGCTTCATGTGGTAAAATGTGAACATTTGTTTTAGAGGAAAGGTGTCATAAAAGGCAAGCCTAAATTATCATGTAAATGGACTAATATTCCAATGGGACACAGTTACAATATCACAGTTACAATAGCTCAGAAAGAGAGTAAGGGAAAGAGAGAGAATAGAAACATTTTTCCTTCATTTCCATATTAGAACCAGGAGTCATTCCATCCATCTGAATTATTCAGGCCAAATGCAAAGAACTAGTTGCTCATGAAGCATATGGAATTTATTATTACAAGACATATTTCATTTGATTGATGTTAAAAGGAAGTAAACAATTTTTAAAATTACATTTATATACCCTTATCTGAAGACTCAGGGCTGACACTTTTGGGACACAACAATGCTTAGCAATAGCCTTCATTCCATTGTATATGCCTGGTTATTACTAAGCAGCATTTTTACAAAGTTAGCTTATTGCCCCCAACAATCTTGGGTCCTCACTTTACCTACCCGAGGGGATGGAAGGCTGAGTCAACCTTGAGCCTGATGGGATTCGAGCCTTCACTAATTGCAGGCAGCTGGAACTAAGTGCTAGGCGTTTAACAGCCTGCACCACCAAGTCTCTTGGTGGTGCAGGCTGTTTATATGTCATCCTTGCCCAATGTGGTGCCTTCCACATGTATTGAGACACAAACTCTCAGAATGATTCATAGGCCATAGTAGCTAGGAATTTGAGGAGCTATAACTGATAACTCTGATTAATTCAGAAGGTGCCAGGTTGAGGAAACTGTTCTATGTAGAAATTATAAAAGTGGGAAGCTGTATGATAATGCACTATGGTACAGATGAAAAGTTCTACCATATAGACATTTAAATGTATGTGTCCCATGTATTTTATTGAAGATGTGGCTTATTCTTGCAGCTACAATGCTTAGGTTCCCTGCTTATGCCTCAAAATGCTAAAGTCTTGGTGATAAAGCTATGCAGCAGCTATTAGTCAGGATGTCTAAACATTGTATTAACTCTTGGAATACAATAGAAGCCACTGCCAGCTGTTGTATTATAATATAGAGGTACCTAATTGGTCAACAGTAGGAATAGAATGTTTTCATCTAATTTAGCAAATCCCCCACATAATGGCACAAAATCTGTGAATCATCTGTCATTTGTCCAGAAGTCACATATGTTGATAATTATTGTTTCAAGTGATTAGGCCACTTTGTATACAAAAGAAATGATAATCAATAAATTCATCTTAAAATTACTGATGACAACCTTAAGACTGTATGCAGTATATACCAAAACAGTACCAGAAAGTCCCAATGAGCCTTTGATGCCTCAGAACCATGCCAGATTGGCTGCTATGCTGACTTTGATATTCAATGAATATATATATATATATATATATATATATATATATATATATATAATTTGTTTTCGTAGATTTTCACGGGTAAAGGTATGTAGGTCTTGGTGTATTGGGTCTTGTCCGTGTAGATTGAGAATACCTTGGCAGCGTTTCGAGAAATCTCATCCGTCATCTTCAGGCTGGTGTCTTCAGCTCGTTCTCCTGGGAGAAGTGTGTGATCGTGGCTGTTTTTCCTTTTAAACTCTAGAGTTGGATGTGTTGTTACTTCTTGATTGGTTTGTGGAGTTGATGTATGCAGATTGGATGGCTTTTTCCTGAGACCCTGTGTGGCTGAGGTGCTGGCTGTGTGTCTCTCAGCCTTTGTGTTGTAACGACCTGGGTAATGGGCTGTGTGATGACCTTCTGAGTTCTATTGTTGTGATGTCCTGGGTGTGGTGCTGTAATCTCCTGGGTCGTTGTCTGTGCTGCAACCTCCTGATGTTTTGTGTTGTGATCTCCTGAGTTCTGTGATGTAGTATCCTGGGTGGAAGGCTGTGATGTGGCATTCTGGGCCTTGGTTTGGCTCCGAGTTTGAGGTCTGGCTATGTGTTTATAGCGTGTGTCAGTTTGCTTAGTTTGGGGGTTGGAGGGGGTGTAGCAGCTGGTGTTGCAGCCATGGTCTGGTTTCTGGATGGTGGTTGCCTTTCATCTGTGGCGTGGGCTTGGGTTTGAGTCTGGTGAAGGAGATTGGTGGTGGCATCATGTGTTATTTTGGGTCGGTGTTGGTTTTGTGGCTGGGACTCGTTTGTTGATTAGGGCTGGTTCCAGATGTGGTAGGCCGGGAAGTAACATGGTCATGGGGATGATACTTCCGCCACCAGACATCTGAAATCTTCATCTTATGACTCTTTCCTAATCTCCTGGGCTCAAACAACCTGAAAGGCAACCACCATCCAGAAACAGACCATGGCTGCAACACCAGCTGCTACCTCCAACCCCAAACTAAGCAAACTGACACCGCTATAAACACATAGCCAGACCTCAGCTTCGGAGCCAAACCAAGGCCCAGAATGCCCATCACAGCCTTCCACCCGGATACTACAGGAACTCAGGAGATCACAACACAAAACATCAGGAGGTTGCAGCACAGACAGCGACCCCGGGAGATACAGCACCACACCCAGGACATCAATAGAACTCAGAAGGTCATCACACAGCCCATTACCCAGAGTCGTTACAACAAAAAGGCTGAGAGACACACAGCCAGCACCTCAGCCACCAGGTCTCAGGAAAAAGCCATCAATCTGCATACATCAACTCCACAAACCAATCAGAAATAACAACACAACCAACTCTAGAGTTAAAAGGGAAAAGCCACATCACACTTCTCCCAGGAGAAACTGAAGACACCAGCAGATGACGGATGAATTCGTCGGCGTTGCCAAGGTATTCTCAATCTTACCAGGACAGACCTAATACCTCCAAGACCTATATATATACACTTTATATACACTTTATGTTTAGAGACCTCTCATGATCACACAATTAGATTCTAGTGCTGCTAAAAATAGCTCACAGTACTTTCTCAAATGCCCCTATATCTTAATGTGCTTGCAGATTTTTCATGCCATAGGGATAGGTGGTGCAGACAAGAGTCCCATCCACCAAGAAGACAAAAAAGCCATGTGGCATGAAGAAGCTAGTCAATAAGTCAGGGCAAACTCCCTGACTTATTGACTACCAATTGAGCATTACCAATTGAGCAGGCTACTCCAAAAAATCCAAGGCCAGCTGATGCAAGGAAGCCACATAAAGCTTCCCAACTAGGTTGACCCAGAGAGATTTACCATGAGTGAGCAAGAAGTAGGAGGAAGCACATTATGACAATGACCACTTTGGGAGGAAGAGATCATTGGCTCTAGACCCTAACTCATAATTCCCATAGACTAAAAGTCTCATTATTTGTGGCTTTGTTATCAATGTTTTAATGGTGGAAATAGAACTGTAGCAAATATTGAGAGTCAGCTATAGCAATCATATCAATAATATCAACATGCATAGAATTCAACATCCCAATTCAGAATTTATTTCAGAACCAATAGCTGCATAGAGGAAATGGAATCACCTTGCTAATTATATTCCCAAACTTCATATACTAAAAAAAATCATTTACTTGGGGATAATCAGATTCATATGATTAAACTATCATATGTACTAATTATGTAATAGTATGTATCACATAACAAGGTTCTTCTGCATACTCAGTTGAAGAGAGAAAAAGGAGACAAACTTTGCACTAATCTATATCTGCAGGTTAAAACAGACTGGTTTAGAGCTCTTCTCTTATTGGTCCAGTCGAGTATCAAAGTCTTGTATGCTCATTAAGCAAGCTTGGGGTACCCACGTCCTTCTCTATCTTTAGATGTTCACCATGGAACAGAAGTGGACTGCTCTCTAGCCTACAGTAAGTAGAATGCCTTTCCAGGGAATGTAAGATCTTACTCTAAATAAAATTTAAGACATCTAGCTTTAGCTGTTTGAGGGGAATGTTGGGGAGGAACTTTTATAGCAGCTAGGTAAAGTAAATGTTTAACAACATTTGATTGGTCAATTAGAGGAGAGGCTGATTTTTTACTGAAATATAATACTAGATAAATTTCCCACTGCTGGTGTCATAAATCTTCATGCAACACTGGAAGTACTTGAAGTTAAACCAAAAGACCAATGAGCAGTTGTAAAATGCTGTAGAACAGGGGTTCCCAAACTCAGCAACTTTAAGACTTGTAGACTTCAACTCCCAAAATTCTCCAGCCAGCATAGTGGCTGGAGAAGTTGAAGTCCACAAGTCTTAAAGTTGCCAAGTTTGGAGACCTCTGCTGTAGAATAAATAATAAGCAAAGCATAGGTCAGCCAGAATGTCCAGCTGGAGGGCAATAATACTGGTGGCAATAGTGCTTGCTTTTGTTTAGAAACCAACTTCTACTTGTGCGCATAACTGGAGTGTCTGGAGGGTATAGTCAAAAGAATCATGATAATGGCCACAGCGAAACAATTAAAGCTCTATGTTTTTCAAATATATTGCAGACACATTTGTTGATTCACAATTAAGGTAATGAAGTGGGATTATCTTAATTGTGGCTTGCCAGGAAACCTTTTACTTATTTTAAAATACAGCTTCTCTCCAGCCTGGCTTTAAAATTCCATATTAATTGTACAGATAAAACAAGATTTAGTGCTGAATAAAAAATTTCTCTCAAATTCTTTCCTCTCTAAATATGAACTATTTGCTGAGATTTAAGGAAAGGTCAACTTAAAGGCATAGATGCTGAGGTAACACAACTGTTTTCCATGCATAAAATCCCCAGCACTCCCAAGTAGGATGGGAAGTCCTGGTCTCTGAAATTCTGGAGAACCCCTGAGAATGAATGCAAAAGTCTTGGATGTGGTTTGCTTGGTTTGACTTAGCCTCATCTATAAACCTGCCATTGGAGATTGGAAACCATGATTTATGGCTTTGGTAATGTGGAAATCAGATAAACCCAACAATTTTTTTTATTTTTATTTTTTTTTAAAACACTATTAAATAAAGGTTTAAACTCAACCTTAAAGGGGAATTGGGAGGCCAAAGCACCATGTGAATAAGTAAGTGGTTCCCCCATTTTAAAGTTTACCTGTACTGTCAAAATTAAGGTAATTTTTGTTTTAGTGATCTCTACTGCTGTGTTCTTCATAGCACTTTGGTCTGCAGGAATCAGTAGGTGCACAGACATAAATGTGATCATAAGCTCTAATTGCATTAGATCAGGCTGCTCTTCAGGTCTAAACAGCAGGGACTTATATATATGTAACTTAGTTATAGTAGACTAAGCAAGAGTAAAATTAGATGATTTTTTAAAACAGTATGAATACCTGAAAGTAAAAGATGAATATAAAATTTCAATATAGATTTGTTCCCATATAGACTGTATCATGTGATCTGGGAGACAGTTTTTAAATTCTGCTTCTGGTGGAATTCTGTGGGCAGGACAAGGAGGCTGACTATTTAACAGCTGTAAAACTATTTGCAGATTATTTCATTCTTGATATATGTTCAATTGCTCAGTGTAATGTTGAAGTAAGTTTCCTAACTTTCAGCTGAAGAATTATCCTCTGTAACCTGTGGTCTCTTCCTTTGCCCCGGATGTGCTCTAGTTGGCTTCTTGACTTGCATTTTCAGCTGAATAGGTGTTGAATCCAAAAACTGGATGCTTCTCAGTGGCACTTGTTAGAGAATATATGCAGGAGGACTACAGGTTCCTCAAAGGCATCTGGTTTGACATTACAGAAAACGAATGTATATCAAAAGAAGCTTTTGTTCTGGCCCAACAAGAGTATTACATTCTCATGATACAATTTCCTAAGGGCAGGGATAGCATTGGTATGACTTCAATTAGACTACAGTGGCTCCATAGGTTAGCCAAGGATGCCCTATGCTGGTACTGATCTCTCTGTCCAGAGTACCCTGGAATGGAACATATTCCACATGTTTAGGGCTTTCAGTGCATAAGTTGATTATATGATTAAGTATGGTCATTGCGACATATTCTGGATGGAGCTTTTGCTTTGTCCTTTTGAAGCTTAATATTACATAAGTGCTTACTGAAAGGAATTTTGACATTGATCAAACAGGCTTTAAAAGGGGGAGCATGCCATTTCAGACTATGTTTCCCCTGAGTACTTCTTTGACATGGCTAATTTATATCCTTTGTAAATATATATTATTTTTTTAAAAGCAAAATTCCCATCTCTGAGCCACAAAAGACATCTATCAGACCCGTAAGTAATCAGTGTAGACAAAAATATATCATTGTCAGAGTACATTCAGTAATCATTGACCTGCTTGTTTAATTATTTACACTGAAGTATTTCTGGCAGTATAAATTGCTAAGGGAATAAGGCTTATCTGTTTGAAATATAGTAATGAAAACAAAATATACAGGATGGCATGCTTTGGTCCTGCCAATCAAACACCTATTAGGAAATTAGCATATTGATTTATATGGGAAAATATGGCTCAATGCTACAAAGAAAAGCATGGGGTCAACATATTTCAGTTCAAGTTTTGAAAGTACAACTTCCCTCAAGAGGTTAATAAAGAGCCCGAGACAAGAAGAAGCTAAATGTCAGAAAGCCTTTGCATCTTTGGATATATCAGCAGTAATGTAAGGTAACCGTTGAGTTACAACAGTTTGTTTAGTGACTTTTCAAAGTTACAATGGCACTGAAAAAAGTGACTTATTACTGTTTGCATAGATAGGATCATAGATGTGATCAAAATTCAGCTGCTTGGCAACTGGTTTATATTTATGACATTGCTGTGTCCCAAGGTCATGTGATCATCTTTTGACCTTCTAACAAGCAAAGTCAATGGGGAAGCTAGATTCATTTAGCAACTAGGTTACTAACTTATCAACTGCAATGATTCACTTAACAACTAAAGCAAGAAAGGTCGTAAAATGGGGCAAAAGTCACTTAACCAATGTCCCACTTAACAACACAAATTTTGGGCTCAACTGTGGCCATAAGTCAAGGACTACCTGTACCTGTTCAGATCAAGGAAGTGAGAAGTGCAAGGAAGTTTGGACAAATTTTAAAAAAGCAAACCAACCATACAAAGACAGTAGGCTGCCGTGTGTGTCTGATAAAAAAACGTGCTCTTTAAAAATGCAGGATGTCAGAAACATCTCAGACCTTGTCTGCCAAATACTTGACCTGAGAAGGCTACTTAAACCTAATGGGAGAATTGCAGGGTGAATTATAATTGCTTTTCTTGCTGATGACTCTGCCACATTTTACTGTGCTGAAACAAGCAATAGAATAATGCTTCTGAAAAGCTTGACTTTAAATCAATTCATATCAAAAATACGTGAGCAGGAATCCCTAATGGAATGGGAAAAATATTATCTGAGCAAACAGAAGCTTCTGATTTCAAAGCTACAGAAAAATCTTGCTTTATCTGCAAAAGCAGGAAGTCACACTTTGGGGCATTTTCTCCACAAGGAAACAAAAACCTGATGCGTGTTTTAGAAAGGAAATGGAGGAAGAAGTATCCAATATGGAGATTTCTCTTTTCAAGAAAGAAAAAAAAGTACTCCAAGTGGGAAAAGACTGAAGAAGACATCTCTAGGGTCAAAGAGGAGCTGGAAGGATGCATCTTGAGAAAGAGAAAGGGATGTCCCAGAAAAGTCTTATTAAGAGCTACTAATATTGATGACCTTCTGAACTCAGCTTATCTGGACAGTAAAAGATTCATTTCAATGCTTACAAAAGAAGATTTCTTTGTTGATCTCAATACAATCTGCAAAGAGCAAGTCATGGTAGCAAATGGAAAGCAAACAAGCTTGCAAGGGGTTGGAGAGTCCATAGTAGAGTACACACTGAATTATGAAGAAGATATCACTTTGCACATTAATGATGACCTGTACACTTCAGGTCTCTCTAGACTCAAATTACTAAGTAATAGTCGTGCAGACAGAAAAGGACATAAAAGTTGACATTATTAATGGAGAGTGCTCAATAACAAGCAAGATAGTATCTTCTACACTATCCTTATGCAAACCTTGAAAGAATTCAGTCCTCAAGGATCCACTAATTCCTTCATACGAGAAAGAGGGCTCCTTTTCTCTCCTTATGACTTGATGCTACATGGCATTAAAAGGAAATGGGAGCAAAAGAAGCTTCATACTGGAATGCAAGGAATCCAGATTTTTTGTTTAAGCAAAACAACATATGTATGTATGCATGTATGTATGTACTATTCCTGACAAGCAATGAAAGTGGTATGAAAAACAAAAGATAATTGAGAAAGTGTAATTCTGTTCTCTTAATCTCACTAAACTTTGCCACCTGCCTGCTCTGAGATCGACTGCTAACAGAACCCAGCATTCTATCCGTCTCAAGTGCTCTCAACCATAACAATGAAAATGATTGCCTCATTGTTAATGGGAAGTAATAATGTTTGGTTGGGGAAATGCTTTGTTGGGGTGAGAACAAAGTAAGGGATAAAAGATATGTCTATTACCTTACTATTGAAAACCATTGTTTTTCTTCCACTATTAAATCTTGGCTGCAAGGCTCCTGATTGTCACTAGATGGCAGAAAGAAATATATGGGTTTTCATTTTTGATGCCATCTAATGCTCATCTAGACTAGAGCCTTGCAATCTAGATCTGGCAGTTCTATCTCAACACACTATGTTCTAATTGTGAAATGGAACAATCATAGAAAACCTGCAGAAAACTTTGGCTCATGGTATGTGTGAAAGGATATGATTTCTGATAAACAACCTTCCCATTTAATATAATGACATCCAGATAGCTGAGACCTTAGTTGTGCTTGCCCTAGTGTATTGGAGTGCAATATGAGTGGCATTTATGTAATTATAGTTATATGCCACAGAAAATCCAGTCAGCTCTAGAATGAAAACAGATTGATATCAGATTATATATAGCAACAGGTCATTTATTTATAACAATGACTAGTACCTATCCATTACAACAGCACCATAGATTTCTGACTCTTCCCTTAAATATAATTCATTTCCTTCTTGTTACCCATCACATCACATTAGATTCAGAACAATAAAGGCTGTAAATGAGGTGGTAATTCAGAAAGCTTCTGCAAGTGACATGGACGTGAAGAGCTGCATTCATTCACAGCTGTTGTGGGGCACATTTGTTTTTCTCAGTGGCAGCTCTATAACACCAGATATGTTTGATTAATAAAAATACATGGTCTTGAGGTAGACATTTGTATGGTAGACAGAGAAGGAAGCTGCCATTGGACTGTAGGTTGAGTCATGCCTAAAGAAAAAAGGTCTTGGTTTGTCCATGTATAATATTGATTTAACACAATTTTGCAAGCTGAATTTGATCAAAACACAGATAGATAACAGATAACAGATAATCAGAGTTGGAAGGGACCTTATAGGTCATCTAGTCCAACTCCCTCGTCCAAGCGGGAGACCCTACACCATTTCTGACAAATGGCAGTCCAATCTCTTCTTGAAAGTCTCAAGTGATGAAGTTCCCACAACTTCAGAGGGCAAGCTGTTCCATTGGTTGATTGTTCTCACTGTCAGAAAATTTCTCCTTATTTCCAGATTAAATCTCTCCTTGTTCAGTTTCCATCCATTATTCCTTGTCTGGCCTAAAGCCACTTTGGAGAATAGCTTGACCCCTTCCTCTCTGTGGCAGCCCCTGAAATATTGGAAGACCGCTAACATGTCTCCCCTGGTCCTTCTCTTCGCTAGACTAGCCATGCCCAGTTCCTGTAACCATTCTTCATATGTTTTAGTCTCCAGTCCCCTAGTCCAGTGTTGAAATTACATCCTTGGGTACAAATAAAAAGTTATTTCTGAAATATATTAGATAGGAGAAGTTTACTTAGTTTGGTTCTGAAATAAAGACAAAGTCAATTCAGTATGTAACAATTGTCTCTAGAAAAGAAGACCAAATGCCTGTGTCAACTCATAAAATATTCCTATGGTCTTTTTAGAGTTGCCAACAGAAAGGGAGGGGGGAAAGTGGTTTGAAAGAGCAATGCGGCAGCTGGTAAATTGAAAGTGCATTCCATAAATAGTTTTTCAAAGATAGTAACTAGGTGACTGAAGTTTCTGCCACACAAATATCTAACTGGAGAACATGATTGATGACTCTTGGCTATGGATGTATCTCATTGGAAAATACCAGGGTCCCGGGTGACAATGAACTATGTGTCTCAGAGTCAGCTACACCTAGGCAGTGCTGGACATGTTAACTCCCAATAAATCCTTTTGACGTTTTGGAAGTTTGGCTTGAGACTCATGATTTAATTGGGGTAATTGCCAGAATCCTGACAGCCTACAGTTTTCAGAAGACAGTGCATGGTTTTTGACCGTTCCTTTAGCCTGGTATCCTTCAGATGAGATGGATCACAATTTCCATAACTCTGGAAACAAGAAATAATTGCTCAGTGAAGAAAATAAAGTACTTTGTACAACAAGCATGACCTCACAACACACATGCCAAGTTAAGCATGTAGCTAACATATTTTTGTCTAGAACTCTCAATTTAGGAATCTAAATCAAAGCATCCAAAACTAAACTTCATATCCAGTTTTGCCAGAGCAGAACATACAGCACAGATGCACAAAGAGGCAATAGTTATTGTTTTACATCTCATACTCATACCTGTTGTTCCCAAACTTCTTTGCCATATTAATTCACCTCAATTATATGATTGTATCAGCACAGGAAAAATATTTATATTTATCATAGGAGATTCCCCAACCCCATTTACCTTTGGAATTATACATGTTTCCCATAAACATGCAGAAATATGGAAAGTTGGAAGGTGAGGTGGACTCAGTCTTGTCTTTTGCCTCCTCTTGTCTCTTGCTTTATGCAAGAAGCTAGTGAAGATAACTGCATGAAGTAGAATCTTTGCAAGCATTCACTCTTCAGCTCTTCCTAGCTGCGATATAGAACATAGTATTGGAAAGGACCTTGGAAACCTTAGTTCAACCCCTGATTGAACAGAAGAACCTACACCATTCTGGACAAATGGTTGTCCAATCTTTTATTGAAAATCTCCAGGGCCACAACTTCTGGAGGCAAGCCATTCCATGATTAATTGTTCTCATTATAAGGAAGTTTCTCCTCCATTCTAGGTTGGACCTCTCTTTAATGAACTTCCATCAGTTACTTCTTGTTCTAATGTCAGGTGCTTTGGAGAATAAGCTAACAACCCTCTTTTCTGTGACAGCCCCTCAAGTACTGGAAATACTTGATATCATGTCACCCCAATCCTTCTCTTTGATAGACTAGATATACCTAGTTCCCTTAATTGTTCATCATATGGTTTAGCCTCCAGAACCCTTATCATCTTTGTTGTCCTTCTCTGCACCCCTTCTAGGACCTCAGCATCCTTTTTTATATCCTGGCAACCAGAACTGGGCACAGAATTCTAAGTGTGTCTTTCCTAGTGCAGTATAGAGCAATACTATCATTTCTTGTGATCTTGGTGTTATCCTAGGATTGCACTGGCTTTTTTGGCAGCTGCAGCTCACTGATGGTTCATACTTACATGGTGGTTCACTAGGACACCTAGATCCCACTCACAGTAACTAATGTTGAGCCAAGTACTACCTATTCTATATCTATGTATTTGATTTTTCCTGCCTGGGTGCAAGACCTTACTTTTCTCACCATTGAAGTGCATCTTGTTGGATAAGAGCCAATGCTCAAATCTATCAAGATACTTTTGAATCTTGAGTTTATCTTCTAAAGTGTTGGCAATTCCCCT
Source organism: Naja naja (assembly GCA_009733165.1). Classification (NCBI taxonomy): domain Eukaryota; kingdom Metazoa; phylum Chordata; class Lepidosauria; order Squamata; family Elapidae; genus Naja; species Naja naja. Next base: position 40,753,913 of record CM019150.1, read on the forward strand.
CACCTTTCATTAGAAATGAAAATATTTTGGCTAGAGATATAGCCATAGAACATTGAGTCATGATATTTTCTTTTATATTATACGATGGAAATCATTGCAGCTTAGTTATATGTTATAGAAGTTACTTTATCATAACATGGGGAATCTGAGGTGTTATGCAACACACTCACACTCACACACACTGTACATGCTAATTAGCCATAAGTCATTAATATGATCCCAGCTAGATATTTATCTCTATAATTCAAAGAACATTTTAGTTTCTAATAAAATATAGGTACAAAGCTTTATTTCTCTTTAACACAAATTTCCCATCTATTTTTGTAAAGAAGAAAAAGTATTTATACTCCTGCTGCAGTAGCTTCAGTGAGAGAGGGCAATTGTCACTGCTGATAATTAGCAATTATAATTACTAATTCTGCTGGTAAAGATGAAGAGGCTTGAGGCTGAGTACACAAACACCAAAAATCAAAAATAACCCACTTCCTTACCAATAATCAAGTTCTGTCATTTATAAAGGCATATGCCTGAGAATTACTTAGAACTTTTAATAGAAGTTTGAATGGTCAAAAGCAGGTGTCACCAACATTTTGGATTTCAGGGACCACCAAACTTATAACTTTAAATCCTGTGGACCACTAATATGAATTTTGACTGATGGTGGCTTGCTGACATTGGTGTGTGTGTGTGTATGTGCATGTGAGAGGGGGAGAGACTGACTGACTGACTGACTTGGCTTCATGCAAGCAGCAGAAATAGCAGAAGTCTTTCTTTCTCTCCCCCAAACTCCACCAGAAATGAGTCTTTGCTGGTGTAGTGTCTTGCAGCAAGATGCCTTACAGGGTCCCAGAGACTCATTTCTGGCAGAGTCTGGGGGAGAGAAAGAAAGACTTGCTGCTTTTCTTACGTGCAGCCAAAAGCAGAAAAAGAAAGAAGTGAAAAGAAGCAGCCCAGTGGCCAGGTGAGGTATGTGGGGCAAGTGGGGCAAGTTCCCCCCTCTGCCCTTTCACCCCCCCCACTACCTTGTGTTGTTCGCAATGCAATGATGCAAGCCTTGTGTTCCCACAGGCCATGTGGGTGGCACAGCCTTGTGTTCCCGTGCAGCCTGGATTAATTGCTTCGGGGGTGCTTTGGGGGTGACATTTCTCTGCGGACCACCAAAATTTTCTCACGGACCACCAGGTCCCGGCCCACTGGTTGGTGACCACTGGTCAAAAGGGTAAATCTGTGTTTCCTTTCCCTTCTCAAATTCATTCACAAACCAAAATTCCTATCACCCATCAGAATATAATGTTTTAAATAGAATATTCTGGGAAAATTGCATCCAGTGATCATAAAAATTAGGATGCTTCTGGAAATAATCCAGATATTCATGTACACCAAACTTCATGCTCCTAAAATATATGCATTAATTAATATGCATCATGATATTAGAGAATGTTCAAAGTTTAAAAAAAGCAGAAAAGTATGGCCCAACTAAATAAAGTAGGTCTAATTACAACAACATTTAGAAAATAATGTAATGTCCTGGAGATAAAATGGTGTAAGTCCCTCCAGAGGCACAGTCAAAGCTTTGATTAAGTATTGTTATTGTAGAAGTAAAGATAGAATTTATCCTCAGACATTGCAGTGAAGGTTGTGGGGAGCCAAACTCTTGATGAGGTACAATTGCCAGCACATTCATGAAAATATCCTCTGGTTTTTCTATAAATATTTAGGTTCTCATGAGTAACTGTTAAGATATAAAGACGTTCCTTTGGGACAAATGATTTATGGAATGGCTTGAAATGTGAGATGTTTTGTGTAACTCAATGGTTGTTCCATTCAACATAAGAAAGCTTTGTTTGCAAGGGTTAATAAAAAAATGAGATTAGGGCAGCCCCATTAGAAATGTAGGGTACAACTTAAAGGTAAATAGAAACATAGACCATTCTTCTTGTTGTGCCATATCCGTCACTGGATGTTAGTGATCATGTTGGTGATCCTATTTTTATCAACAGCCGCATGAAAAAGTGCTGCTGAGTTTTGTCCAAACCAGTCCCTTGGATTTTGAAGCCATGAAGTTCTTCTGCCTGGGCCTTGTTTGCCTTCAATCTTTCTCTGGAGGATTAAGTGAAGTATGCTGTATTTTTTCTGGTGTCGCATCACATGTCTGAAATATTCTAACTTTGCTTTTTAATGGTTTTGATTATTTTCCTTGGCTTTCCCAGGTGGCTTATAACCTCTCATTTCTTGTTGACCGTTCTTGTTGGACAAAAATGGACATAATCCAAGCAGAGACTACATTACTGGATTGATAAAGTGCAGCCCATGAGATGCAAGCTGTCAGTGTCTAACAAAGATAGAACTGTAGTAATTGGAATGTATGGGAATCCCATAATTAGGCAACCTAGCAGAAAAGCATATTTTGTTTTTCAACAGGTAATACATTCCATGTACTGTAAAAGTTTCTGCAGAAGATGAGGAAAGGTTCTCCATATTATTTTCTCCTATAATAAAATGTTTAAACAGTACTGTTTTTAAGAAAGGACTATTGTATAGTTCACTCTTTAGGAAAAAACTGAGAAAAATGCTGTTTTTGCATGCAGAGCAGCCAAAGCACATCAACAAGCTGAGAAGGAACTCCAAATAGATTGTTTTTAATGATTCACATTGCTATAATTTATGGATCTGGATTTTATTTCTGAATTGATTCAAACTTGTTATAACTTGCATCTGTAACAGATAAAAGGCTTACTTACTAGAGTCCTTTTCCTGCCACTTCCTACATGAAGTGCAAGACATATGACATAGCCTTGTAAATCACTACAGTATTTGAGCCAGGGATATGTCTGCATTTCTGAGACTATAGAAGACCCGGAAAATAAGTTCTTGACCTCTGGAGGATTTTTCTGAAGTTTCCTTCAATTTTTTTTGTCTCCTGAATGATATTTATACGGTTATTTTATCTGTACAGTCATGATTAAGAAGCTTCAACATCTAATCCATTTTTTAAAAAAAGAAAGTGTTGCAAAACATTTATGCACATGGCTGCATATATAATGTGTATTTGTCAAGTTGAGAATAGGTAAAAAACAAGATAGAAAAGCCAACACAGTTCTAGGCTGCATAAACAGAGGGATAGAATCAAGATCATGTGAAGTGTTAATACTACTTTATAATTCTTTGGTAAGGCCACACTTGGAATCCTGCATCCAGTTTTGGTCACCACGATGTAAAAAATATGTTGAGACTCCAGAAAGAGTGCATAGAACAGCAACAAAGATGATTAGAGGACTGGAGGCTAAAACATATAAAGAATGGTTGCAGGAACTGGGTATGTCTAGTCTGATGAAAAGAAGGACTAGGGGAGACATGATAGCAGTTTCCAATATCTCAGGGGTTGCCACAAAGAAGTGGGAGTCAAGCTATTCTCCAAAGCACCTGAAGGATAAGAAGCAATGGATGGAAACTAGTCAAGGAGAGAAGCAACCTAGAACTAAGGACAAACTTCCTGACAGTTAAAACAATTAATCAGTGGAACAACCTGCTTCCAGAGCAGAGGTGGTATTCAGCAGGTTCTGACCAGTTCTGGAGAACCGGTAGCGGACATTTTGAGTAGCTCGGAGAACTGGCAAATACCACCCTTCCTGGAGATTTTACAGTATCCTTCCCCTGCCACGCCCACCAAGCCACAGAACCAGTAGTAAAAAAATTTGAATACCACCACTGCTCCAGAGGTTGTGAATGCTCCAATACTGGAAGTTTTAAAGAAGAGATTGGATAACAATTTGTCTGAAGTGATGTAGGGTTTCCTGCCTAAGCAGGGGGTTGGACTAGAAGACCTCCAAGGTCCCTTCCAGCTCTGTTATTCTATTCTAAGATAGCTCTAGACTAAAATTTCCAAAACAAAACAAATAAAAATTGTATGAAGAGTTGTAGCAATACTCTCTCCTTTGCATTTTCTTCTTAGTGTTCTATTTGACATCTTGGATTTTTGACCTTTTATTTTAATTACTGTATAGGTATAACTGCAATTCTTTTTGCACTATTCTATCTCTCCAGCTAAAGTACTACAAAATAGACTCCCTTTTTCCCCACATTTTTAATGATTGTTAGAGCCTGAAGAAAAAAAAGTATTGTTGTTGTTGCTATTATATTATTATCCAGGGTTTGATACAATAAAAATATCTATAATAATGACAGATGGTGATGATGCAAGTTAATACAGAGTAGGAAAAATATCATAACATTTTAAATTTTGTATTGAATTGGATCCTGTACTCACAAAAGCTTCTGTAATTGGCACATCTCCTACAAGAGCATTCTCAGAAGAGGTGCCATCCATAAGCAGCCAAAGATAATACCTGGGAAAGCATCAAATCAGCACTAGAAACCTTCCCAGTGGACCTGTTTGTCTACTCAGTGACAAGTAAATCTATCAAATACAGCACTCCTCAGTGTCTACCACTCAGAGGGGGAGGGAGGAATAAATAGGCAATGTAAGAAAACGTATCTTGAAAAACTGATGTAATGTAACATCCTTTTGTAACAAAAGCAAGGAACCCTACATTAATGGGTAAACATCCAAAGATAAATTATAAGATAAAGAAATCATTAAATTGTGATTGTGTCTTCAAATACACAACAGCTATGTAAACATCAGACACAACAAATGATTCAATTAGTCTATGTTACTCTGTAAATCATAGCACATCTTTTAGACCAGTATGGCTAAATGGCCCATCTTTACCTTGCACCCTGAATTCATTCAGAAAAAAAGTCTTTTGACGGCATATTTAAGACCAACATGCAAGTTCATAAAAAAATTATGACTTAAGAAACAAATCATGATTTCATTTGTTCTAAATTGGTGGGATAATTCCAGAATGTAATCCATCTTGGCCATAATGCTATAATGCTATAAAAACCTACAAGAGTCCATTGAGTTCCCAGTATTTCCAGCCATCTACATGAAAGCATGGCAAACTAATTCACAGTTTTGGAAGAAATTTCTTGAAGAAACTATCAAATCAGTCCTTGGGATCAATAATGAAAGGACTGGATTAGGGACCGTAAAAATAAAAGTAAGTTTAATTCCAACAAATTGGAGATATTTATGGGTGCATTGTCCAAACAGGTGGCACTCAATATCTCCTAATTGGGATGATATAGTTATTAAAAAACACATAACATTGAAGTTTATAGTTTATAGCTGATCTTGTATGCATATATGTCCTTAATATCACTGGCAAGTAGGTCAAGGAGCACTCACTACAACCAAGACTGGTACAGAAGCTGAAGTTCCTTTTTGACAGACTGCCTGATCTGTGTCAATGGGCATTCTGCCAGGAATTCCTGGATGTGAGAAGTAAAGAAGAAGAGATAATTATTCCTGAAAAAGAAAAATGTAAAAGGATCAACATATTTCTCTTCTATATGTTTCTCTTCTATATAACCTTAAAAACCCCAGTGAAACATTAACAGACAGAAGTGCTGACAAGATGAAATCCATTCAACATAAGCTTAAGCAGAAGTCTATTTGAGGATCGTTGTCATGATGACCCAGAAAAGATGCTAGCTAGTGTAAACATGGCTGGATGTAGCAACCAGTAATCAAATGTTAAGTAAATAATTGTTAAGCATGTTACTATGGAGTTAGACTGTGAACCCAGGTATCATCCTAAAAAGCATCTGAGAATCTTCCAATGCTCATTTTAACCAATAGGGCAGTGATGAAGGTGGGAGGTTTTGGGAAGTGTACAAAACTCTATACAATTGTTGTCTCATTGCCCTTGTGTCTCTACCCAGAAGAGGACAAGGTGCCAGCTTTTGCAAAAGTCAATAAAGCTCTGGAAATTGTTCAAGGTGTCTCCTGTTGATTCAAAACTGAGAATTTGTAATCTCACACTGGAGTTGTCTCAGCAAGTTGTTGGGCATCTAATTGGCTGATGTTTCATAGGATATGGTCAATGATATTCTGAAATTAATCAGCAATCTTGGTATGGATTTTGCAAAGGACAATAAACATGATGGCTGGAAAATGTGGTCCATCTACCCATTACATTTGCAGCTAAACAGTTACTCTGGGTGCCAGAGGTACGATTCTGGGAACAAGAAATTATTTTATTATACTGTTAAATGATGATATTCTCTTTGCAGATGGAATCAGTTGGGCCCCCTAGCTTTTAGTTGTCAAGACTTTTATATTTAACTTTTATTTTTAGTCTATGATGATTTACTCTTTTCCTGTTTTGTTTTCTTTTAATCCTCTAAATTCTTTTGATGAATGCTTCAATGTTCCAAAATGCACTTAAATTTTATTGTATTTGATGTGTAATTATAATTTCCTTGTTAAATTGAAAGTTGGGGTTTAATGTCTTTTTAAAATAAAATATACCTGGATTGAAAAACTACTATTCCAAAGCAGCATTGATTTCAATCTATAATATTTATAACTGTAATTCACTCAAAAGAATTTGAGTTGCCCAGAAATATAAAATAGAATAGATTAGATTAGATATGTTTTATTGTAACTTTTAGGGGGAAAATCTTTTTAAAAAGCAGCCACTGCATTGCAGTACCTTGGACATTTCCCCAGTGCTGTTATGTATACATACAAATGTCTCATGGAATTACAAATACAAAATATTATTTGAGAGAAGCAGAAACCTATAGATCAAACTGCTGGAGTTCTGCTTTCTGCTTTCTTTTGGTGAAAGTAAAATAATATTTATTATACTAGATGGTCAGATCAAAAATCAACACATTAAATTATTTCATTCCATTTCATGCCTCACTGCAGTTCTGTGTCCCACAGGTCAAAATCTACACAGAGTCCACAGTCCTTCTTGCCTTCCTCATAAATGAGGTAAACTTATTTTCTGAAAACTGGCTTACTTTTAACAAAAATATCTAAAAACCACTGTTAATGTTGGGTAGAACTGTACCCTGTGCCCAACATGAAAGTATTAAAACATCTATCTATCTCTTTCCTTTCCCCACATACAAATCTATTTTCACATGGATTCTAAAGATGAAACTCATCACAGATGTATTTGTCTGCTAGATTTGTATCTTATATTTCCTTCTGGTAGATCCTTGACTAAGGTATTTGTTTTCTTCAAGGTTGTTTGTCTGGTGTTATCCCTGTTTATTCAGGTGCTGGTTGCTTTAGAGGAGCTGTTTGGTCTTTTTGTTTCCTTTTTAGATGTTTTTATTGTCTCCTTTGAATTGTGTGAAAATATGGCTTATTTCTATGTGCCTAATGGTGGTTGATTTTTCTGAATGCCTAACTTGTAGGAATTATCTAAATTAACCCCATTCTCTTTTCATTAGGCCATAAGCAATGACTTCATACAACAGACAAAACATCTCAGATTAGACAGAGGAGGCCAGTTATGAGTGTAATTGGTCAGGCAAAAAAGTTTATGATCCTTGGAAATTAGAAACAGAATATATAATGTTGTTGCCTGCTGTATGATTACTGTTTTCAGTATATGCATTCTTTACAAGCACATTTACAGAGGTAAAATGCATACCTGACTTGTGCATGAAGATATGCATTATTTTGTCTGTTCAACTTCTACCATTATCCTTTTTTTCCAACTAAGCTCTTTTTGTGATCATAAGTGTGTGTGGAAGAGAAATACCATAAAAATAAAGGGCTATAGGATAAGGAGAAGAAGGGTAGGCTTTGTGTGTCAATCTGTAGCCACTCCTTATTTTATAAAAAAAGAGGCAGACATGTGAATAAAGAATGAGATTCTTATACAATTATAGTAGCATGATTTCTTTTAACCTATGCTTTGTGTTTCCCAGAAGAATTGTGTGTATGTGTGTGTGTGTTTGTATGTTTATAGTGACTTCATTATTATTACTTAAGGCAAAAAGGCAGTCCCTCCCTCCAATATATTTCCCTACTATCCCATTGCAGAATGTCTTGCTCTATCATATGTGTGCTCCATCGTTATTGTCCATCATGTAATGTGATGTGGCTGTGCCATCTGTGGATCGCTAAAAAGGCATCTCCTTTTCAAACTATTTTTAAAATTTTAAAAGAATCTTAATTTAAACAACAACTTTGGAAGAATACAAAATATAAGCGATACCAGATAACACTAGAATAACAAAATTAAACCAAATAATTCTTAAACATAAAAATATGATTAAAAAAAACAGAAAAAGAGAGAGAGGGAGGGAAGCAAAAACAAATGAACAACAGCCTATATGGGGAGCACAGGGTGCTGATGAACTAGAGAGGTAGATCTATTATTATTAATATCCCTTTACCTATTATTCATTAAGCTGGATTTTTACAGTTTTAATGCTTTTAAAATAATAATACTATTTTTTTGTATTTATTAATCTTTTTAGATTTGTAGTTTTGTGAGATGGGCAGCTATATAAATTTGAAAATAGATAGATGATAGATAGATAGATAGATGATAGATAGATAATGTATGTATGTATGTATGTTATGGATTTTGCTTTTGTTGTGGATTCCATCAAACAATCTCATTGCCTTTAAAGTGGCCACAGCACCTGGCCCATATGGAACCATTAAAACCCTCTTGAGAATGCTTCACAGTTATGAACTAGGAAGACCACATTCAATTTAAAGATACAAGTTTCTCACTTCAATTACTTCTCTGAACTTAAGCAGACTCTATAATGATCCAGCTTCTCCTAATGATTAGCTCTTCATTTACTTGCATGGGTCTGAAAGGCTTCAGTTATTCAGAACAGTTTTGGAATTTGCTATACAGGAAATTATATAAGAAGATAGGAAAAAGTAAACTCAAACCCCCGTATCTGGCCAGGATAAACCTGCCTTCCAGACATCATAATTACTTTGGGGCTGCAAAGTCTTCTGTTCCCCTTATGCCAGACCTTCTTGCTTTTATCCTCTGAGTTAACCTTTGTATCAGAATTTATTTGGATCTTGGGTACATTGCACTCATAGCATCAAGCCACACAGCAGTTATGCACAGACTCCAGGGATATCTGATGACATCTTGGGCTAATCTCTGGACTGCTATATGGATTCAAAATATTGTGTGAGCTTGTTAGCTCTTAGCACATGTTAATATTTGTTAGCAAGTTGGCACATAGATAAGATTTGCTTTTTCCTGCCTTGCCAAGAAATAAAATGTGTATCACTGGTACAAGGCGTAGAGAGATGCATCTCTTTCAATAATCTGAAATAATACCATCCTTGTTTGGTTTTAATCCTATGAAGTTATCAGGTGCCAAGTCATGTGTTACTAAAAGCCTAAATGCCTAATTTTCCTATTTATTCAGAAGTAAGTCCCACTGAGTTCAAGCTGGCTTACCCTTGCAAAAGTGTGCGTGCCATTTCAAGCTGAACCAATGAATAACAGTAATCAGTTCATCTAACCCTTTTGCCTTCTTTGACATAATATTTTCACATACAGTTCATATTTTATTCCTATAGAATTGAGGGAAGGTGTGGCAGTTTGGAGTAGCATTTTCTGTGGGTTTAATAACAATACTGATCTCTCTAGGGTGCACCCTGAATTAATAAGGGAGCAGACATTCTACCTCTTTGACATTCTAGTGATTGATGAAAAAGAACTGCTGTGGATTAGGGTTTATGCAGTGAAATTAATAATAGATAAATCAGCAGGCTGAGCAGGCCAGTGTATGATCTTCTTTGGCACATTCGTTTCAGGCTGCCACGCTGATCAAGCACATTTCTGAAGCTACGGTTGAGGTCATATTGCAGTTGATGATGTGAAGGAGGGAGGAAAAGATGCTTGGGATTATTTACTTATTTACATGCTTAGAATTGCAACTTTAAAAAAAAATCCACTGTATGAATCAACTTTACAGATAAAAATGGCCTTTTTTTGCAGTTAAATATTCAGGAAATAACAAGAATGCATTGAATCCAGTGGATACAAGCACACATGTGCACACACAGGGTGTGTGTGTGTGTCTGTGTCTCTGTGTTTGTACACATCTAATGTGGAGGGAGACACAGAGTGATTTGCATTCATTAACATTTTTTTTACTTTACTGAGAAATATAAGACTATTTTGCTACCCAAAATGTTAGCACTTGGTTAGCCAATTTATAAAATAAAGAGAACTATAGGTTAAGAGCACTGGATTCAGTTTCAATTAAGATATGACATACCCATTTAAATAATTCTAAGCACCATGGAAAGGGGTGCAATGGCTCTGTGGTTAAAGACACTGAGCTTATCACCTGGAAAGCTGACAGCCTGGGTTTGAGCTTCAGTGAGCTCCCATTCCTTGCCTCAACTCCCGCCCACCTAGCAGTTTGAAAGCATGCAAATGCAAGTAGATGAATAGGTACCACCTCAATGGGAAGGTTACAACGTCCCATGTTCCTTTGGCTTGTAGCCATGCTGGCCACATGACCATGGAAATTGTCTTCGGACAATACTGGCTCTATCAGCTAAGAAATGGAGATGAACATTGCCCCTAGAGTTGGACACGACTTGACAGGAAAAACTTTACTTTTACTTTAAACACCATGGAAAGAAGGCAGAATACAGACTTCACCTTGATTTCCTCCCTCTTTATTACATATTATTGAACTAGAACCACCTCCAGGATTGGCTCCATGCTCCCGTGTTCCTATTTCTCCTGCTAGGTAACCGGGATGATTTATTCCTGGTTTAGGGTTAATATATTTAAAATCACTGTGGAGCTAGTTTGTTTTCTGAAGTGCTATGGCTTCTTTGGAGTTTCTGGCTGGGCCATTTTCTTTTGTCTCTTGGCTGCAGAGGTCTTAGTGACTTTTCAAGTGGAAAGGTCCCTTGTTTATTTTTTTAACTCCCACCTCATAAGGTTATGAATTTTTGCAGATAACCAGACAAATGAACTCAACATGATATATAGGCTGTGGGAGGAAGCGTAATAATATATTTTCCTTCCTCTTAATATGGCACAGGGATGTGATTTGTGTGTGTTCTTGCTGTTCTACACAGGACTTGTGTTAGTTCAGGAGAAAGGCATGCTTTTGGTTCTTATATTCAAGGTTTCTAAGTGGACTGAAGATATTTTCAGACTGCTTTTATGGACCTGGGGGAGTGAAAGCGGTGATGAAGTAGAAGCACCCTGACCAGTTCTACAGTTTTGATCGCTTCCAAGTTTATAGGATTAATTCATGTCTATCCACCAAAGTCATGTAGAAAACACTTTACTCCCTTCTTTGCTGCATTAGCTTGTTTTAAAAAAACCTGACCCATATAGTTTCCTGCAGTTTAGGAATTAGTTTGCCTTTGAGTAACCTGGAAAAAAATCTGTGTCAGCAGATTTGCTTTTTCTTTCAGCCCTTACAAGACTTGTGCATTTTCATTCAAACCTAATTAGGCTTTCTTTCAGTATTTTTTTTTCCTTTCCTTCTTTCTCTGCCTGGAATAACTAAATGCCAGTAGATAAATTTGGGCAAACTAGAAACAAGACAGTATTGATGGAGTGTGATTCAGGCACAGATATTTTGTGAATCTGTCAGATTCCCCTCCCCTTCTCTTGCTCATCCTACTGTTTCCCTTCTCATCTTTTAGTTAGGGTGAAGTATTTGTATTTTTACAGTATTTTATTTGTATTGTTTATAGACGTTGTATAGTTTTAACCATCTTTTTAATATGTTAAAAGGATGTTTATTGGGAAGCCAATAAATTCAATAAATAAATAAAAGAAATTGGGGCTTATTTGTAAGCAGTGTTAGATTAAAATGCATAATCATATTTATTCAAGCATGTCAGCATATGAATTAACTGCAGATTGCTATAGCAAGCGAGTTCTAAGATTGTAGAATTCTTTAGACAGTAGAAAGTATTTAAAATGCTGACTGCATATTAGGTTTTGTTGAAGTACCCATTAATATTCCATTTGGGTTTATGGCAGTTTTCACTTTAATGGCCTACAAATCTATGGCATCACAGTCTTACAGAATCTTACAGATAATCAGAGTTGGAAGGGACCTTGTAGGTCATCTAGTCCAACCCCTCACCCAAGTGGGAAACCCTACACCATTTCTGACAAATGGCAGTCCAATCTCTTCTTGAAAATCTCAAGTGATGGCACTCCCACAACTTCTGAGGGCAAGGTGTTCCATTGGTTGATTGTTCTCACTGTCAGAAAGTTTCTCCTTATTTCCAGGTTAAATCTCTCCTTCAGTTTCCATCCATTATTACTTGTCTGGCCTACAGGCACTTTAGAAAATAGCTTGACCCCTTCCTCCCTGTGGCAGCCCCTGAAATATTGGAAGACCGCTATCATGTCTCCCCTGATCCTTCATGTAGCTAATACATGTAATAAAGGCCCCCAAAAGAACTTACTTTAATATCTTGTCTATGTGAATGGCAGATGTCTGAACATGATGTTAGCCTTTATATTTGGAGGGAGTTCACATTCAAGAATACAGTATAGTTGTGGAGGGCATACATTTTCAAGGAAGAAGGATTTTCCTGAGTTTTTGTTCAGCAATCAAGTAGAGGATTTGCCCCAAAGGATGGGTCTTCAGAATCTCATAAAACTAAGTCTACAATTTTCTAAGATTAGTCGCAGAAACAGTAATTCTTTAAAGAAGACAGTAGCAAAATCATCATGTGCAGCACAGAAAGAGCCAAGTGCAACAAAAAGAAAAATAAATAAATCTGTACAAGCAAGTACAAAACCATAAAAGATGGGTTGCTCATTCTTAAGGATATTGCCAGAGGATTGGCCATGAGCCATTAGGAGTAGGGAAAGGCAATTTGAAATCAATAAAATTAAGAATAATGGTGTATTGATTAAAGCCAGTCCACAAGATACATAAAACACTATGAATCATCACAGATTTAATATATTGTTATTTCCATCCTGTACTATAAAAAAGCATTTATTGGTCGTAATATAATATTCTTGCTGTGTATAAACACCAGCATATACGATGATCTCATTGTATGATGTAAAGAAATTCCCTTCAAGTGCCTGCTCTAAAATGACTATTTTAAGAAAGGAACAGTTGCATCATAGATTTTGATTTATTCAAAACTGAAAAAGGAATAATAATGGATCTGGAGAGTATGTTATTTACACTTATATAGCATTAAAATTAGAAGCCTGCTCCTTGTAAATGTTTGCTTGAGAATAATCACAGAATTATTACATTTATTTTCAAGATATCTTTTGAATTGGCATGTCACAATTAGATTAGAAGTCTCATTTGAATGTAAAAGTAAAAGTATTTTATAATGTGTACCATTATATAATAAACCAAAACTACTACTTCCCTGGAAATCATGTTTTTAAAGTTACTGGTTTTTCCACGAATTCTATTTGGCAGCTGAAAGTAAATTATATATATATATATATATATATATATATATATATATATATATATATATATATATATATATATACACACACACACACACACACATATACATACATACATACATACATTATATTATATTATATTATATTTGCATTTATGCTTACTTACAGCTCAAGTTGTGATCCAGATACTGACATCAGATTGCTGGTGAGTAGCTATTTTTATCAAAATATATGTTGTTCTGTTGTTAAATTGGTTAATGGCCATCAAATTGGTGTCAACTGTTAGCAACCACATAAACAGATTTTCTCCATGGTGATCTGTTCCCAGTTTGGTCCTTCAACTCTTCCAATGGTGCATCTATCACAGCTGTAATGGAATCCATCCACATTGCAGCTGGTTGCCCTTTTTTAATCTTTCACCTTCTTCAGCATTAGAGCTTCCTCCAGACAGCTAGATCTTCACATTCTCTTTAATAGGATAATTTGAGCTTAGTCATTGGTGTGCCTTAAATAAGAACCCTGGAATGATTTGTTCTATTACACATCTGATTGTTTTCTTGGCTATCCATAATATTGCCAATAATCTTCTCCAACACCAATATTCAAGCATATCAATACCCTTCCACAGTCATGTCCCATAACAGATGTTATGCTAACTATCCATTACTCCCTGTAACATAATCAAAGCAAACCTGGGTGGAGATATTTTTTGTGTGGAGTTACTGAGATATCTCTGCTCTTTTACTAAAGACTAATATAACATTTCATTTATATCCAAACTGAAAGTGATTTTTTTATTAAAATGCCACACATTACTGATTTTTTAAAATTATTAAAATGCCATCCATTACTGAAACCTCCAGTCAACACACCCCACATATTCTGACGTTTCTTGAATTCTACTAAACAACAATGCTTTATTTAAAAGAAGCTTGGGGCAGTAAATGATTGTTTCAAACTGATATCATCATACAATCTCAGTTAAGGATATATTTGGCACTACATTAGAAGCTATATAAGATTTTTTTTTTAAAGAATCAAACGAACACTGGGGCTGGGCTGGGGGCAAAAACTTTGTTGGCCAAGAGATATTTAAACCTAATGTGTGGCCATCTAAAATAAACTCCCTTCCACCACAGAGGTATTTATTTGTACAGAAACCTAAACTGCCAATGGAATCTAGTAATGATGGCTGAATTGCTATACTGAAGGCAGTATACCTCTAAGTAAGAATTTTAAAAAGTGTGGCAAGATGATGCTAATGTTGCTTCCCACAAGTTTTACATGGACTTTAGGTTATATTGACAACTAACTGCATATCTCCCATCCTGAATCTAAAGAAGAGCTAAATGTACAAACAGAAAAGAGCAATGACAGCATGGATAGTAAACTTTTATGCCACCCAGATTTTTTAGTAAAATTTGCAGGTATAGAGTTAGTGCTTAAAATAAAAGTTCTTTACAAGGGCAATCTGGGTAGTGTATTAAAAAGGTGGAGAAAGTTTTGGCCATTATTTTGGACCACATCAATATGCACGGCTTCCACCTTTTATTTTTTACTTCTTTGTAAAGAGGAATATTGTCATGCTCTCAAATCTTTTAAAAATTAATGGTATCAACTTTAAGGAGAAAATGGAATTAGACCTTTCTATCTGAGATTTGCAACTTTGTGTTATAAAATCAAGAGAGATCTGCCAAGCACTCTCTCAGAAGTGGACTTTAGATTAGTGAAAATGTTCTCAGCCTCAGATTCCTACTTTGACCAAGATTATAATATAGCACAGTGGCACAGCAGATACAGGAAAGCATAAAGGTTTTTAACTACTTGCATATCAATGGGAATCTACATCCAGTCTTGTGGATAAGGCTTCTCAAGGTACTCTACACTTTATTTTTGTTTTGTCATACACCCTTTCCTGAAATGTGTAGGAAGAGATTCACAAGACTACTTGCAAGCAATGTTTCTGTCCTCAAATGGTTTTTATTTTATTTTAATTCAATTCTCCAAAACACAACCCTAAACAGGAGAATCTCTCAGTATCATCAAGTTAATTGCCTTGGGATTCCTTTGATCATCAGCTACTGCATCACTGAGTACAGAGTAGAGCAGCCATGTTATGAGAATGCAGTCTAGTGGCTCCAGATTATTGTAATTTATTTGCCTGTATACACTGTAATTGGGCTGCAAGAATTGATCTCCATGGTACTGAATTATGAAACTCAGATAGATGGATACTTGTTACCACCAACCTGTGTTCTGAATCTGCTTACTGCAGACTTGCTTTTGTGGAGCTACCTTCCTTCATCACTTCCTTTGACCTTTGCATTCACTGACTTGAATGATTGAAGCTTTGAAGAAACAGGATGTAAACTATTCCTTCAATATACCTTTGACTTTCTTTTGACTCCTGGCAACTGCCTGGACATGTCAGTGGTTGTTGTTTTTTAGACAACATGTTTGCCTTCTTCCTAGGGTAACAAGCTGGCTTTATGCATAAGAGAGAATTATAACTGTTAGTTATTTTCTAACTGGATACCTTTAACTATCACTCTAAACTGGCTCTCATGTAGAATATACTCTGTGTATTATATATATGAAAATGTATGTGTATGTAACCTGCTCAATCACGGTGAGATTCTGGGGCTAGACAACCAGCATATCAATGGGGTAAATCCACAGATACATTGCACAACTCTACCTGCTCCCCAACCAATAGTATACAGAATAAACAGAAAATGAAAATTATCTGTGGTGATCTAATTGAGGGTGAAGTCACTGGTTTTGTATTCCTTTCCACACATCCTTCATATGGCCAAGAAGCTGAGAGAGCATAAGAGGAATAGCATGTAGGTGGAGTAGCTCCATTTTGTAGCAACTTTAAACTTGTTTCTATGAGCAGGAGGAGGAAGTGAGGATAACTTTGAAATAACCTTCCATTCTAGGTCTGGACAAATCAAGAGTCAAGTTCCAGATCAATTAATTGCAAAAAACATTAATCATAATTTGAGCAAGAACTTGCTTCATATGTCAGCCTGTTTCTAAAAGCAACAGCCTAACAGCTAATGACCATATAGAACAATATCCAATAACTTTCAAAAGCTAATTAATGAGGAAGTGAAATTATTCTCTACCAGAGAATTACAATTTATAAAGTCCTGTTTCTTATCCAGAGATGTTATAAAATGTTAAAACCCATAGTCGCCGAATTCGTGTCGCTTGGACTCTGATTGGCAGGGGTCTGATGATGGGATGGCGACGGGTCTGGTTGACTCCATCTGGGTTGAGTTTGACCTGGTCTCCCTTGATGAGGTGGACTGGATCATGCGGAGGCTGTCTTCCACCACGTGTTTATTGGACCCGTGTCCTTCCTGGTTGGTGTATGCCTCCAGGGAGGTTAGGCACACGTGGCTGGCTCCAGGCAGTTGTCAACGCCTCCTGAGTGAGGGAGTCTTTCTTGCTGCCTTGAAAGAGGCGGTGGTGAGGCCCCTCCTCAAGAAGCCTGCCTTGGATCCAGCCTTTGAACAACTATCGTCCAGTTCCAACCTTCGCAAGCGAAGGTTGTTGAGAGCGTGGTGGTTCAGCAGCCCCTTGTTCCTGGAGGAAGCTGATTATTTAGACCCATATCAATCGGGCTTCAGGGCCGGACACAGCATGGAGACAGGTCGTGACTGATGGATGATCTCTGGAGGCTCAGGACAGGGGTTTTCCTATGTCCTAGTCCTGTTAGATCTCTCAGCAGCTTTCGATACCATCGACCATGGTATCCTTCTGCAGCGCCCGAGGATTGGGGGTGGGGGCACCGTTTTCCAGTGGTTCTCCTCCCTCCTCCGCCACAGTCAGTGTTGGCAGGGGGGCAGAGGTCGCCCCCGAGGCCCCTCACTTGTGGGGTGCCACAGAGGTCCGTCTCTCTCAGCCTCCTGTTTAATATCTACATGAAACCATCAAGCAGATCATCTGAGGTTTTGGGGTGAGGTATCATCAGTATGCTGTTGATATACCCAGCTTTATATCTCCACCCCAGCCAGATCAGTGATGCTCTCTCCTGTGATGTCCCAGTGCCTGGAGGCGGCACGGGTCTGGATGGGAGTAATAGGCTTCAGCTCAACCCCACCAAGACTGAGTGGCTGTTCTACCGCATCTCGGTCTTTATTGGATGTACCATCTTTGGTCATGGGGGAGAGGTGCTGCCCCCATGGATAGCGAGAATCTGGGCATCCTCCTGGATTCACAGCTCAGTTTGGAGGAGCATGTGGGAGCTGTGGCCAGGGGGCTTTTGCCCAGGTTTGGCTGGTTCGCCAGCTCCCGCCTTATTTGGACTGAGATGCCCTTCAACACTCATGCACTCGCCACCTCCAGAATCGACTACTGCAATGCTCTTTACATGGGGCTGCCTTTAGGATGACCTGAGGTTACAGCTGGTGCAGAATGCAGCAGCTGGCTGTGATGGGAGTATCCGATACTCCCATGTTACACCCCTCTGCACAGCTTGCATTGGTTGCCTGTTGTCTCCTGGTCACCTTCAAGGTGCTAGTAACAACTTATAAAGCCCTAAATGGCTTGGGTCCAGGGTACTTGGGGAACGCCTCCTGCCAGCATCACTTACCATTGCCCTGTTTCGCCTCATAGGAGGGGCCTCCTTGGGATACCATCAGTCAGGCATTGTCAGCTGGCAGTTCCCAGGGCTAGGGCCTTCCTGTGGGAGCCTGCCCTGGAATCAGCTCCCTGGATCTCCTTTTGCCCCGACCTCCGCTCCTCCTTCACCGAGACCTGAAGACCTGGTTGTTTCAACAGGCCTGCCTGGAATGACCTGGGGTGAGGGTTTTAATTTTCTTAATGTTTTAATGTATTCGGCTTGTTTTATTTAATTCTTTTTTATTGTAAATTTGTTTGTTGTTCTGTCACTCTGAGTCCTTAGGGAGTAGGGCTGCATACAAGTCAATAAATAAATAAATAAATAAATAAATAAATAAATAAATAAATAAATAGTCTCTACCTAGCATGGCCAATCTAGGAATCCTGAACTAACACTTTAATAGGGGGGAATGATTCATTGTCAGTTCCTGTCCTAATCACAGCCAAAGCCTAGACGACACGTCACATGAATCTACGGTTTATGAAATAAATTTCAGTTTTAAGAGTTCACATAAAAACATTGTGTCATAAATGATTGTTTATAAGCCATAACAGCATGAAGCCTGATCTATATGATGTATTCCTTTGAAATATTTGTGTTATGCTTCCCATTCGAAAACCTTGAATTTACATTACCCTCCTCACCACATGCACACACATACACAGTAGCTGGAGCCACAGTAAGCTCTAGGAGAAAAGCATATGCATTCCTTTCCCCAATGGGATACTGTAATCAAGGTGAGATATAAAGGAATAAAAGGAATCTTTTGGACCTTATTTTTTTTCATGTATCATTTCATATCGCTTGTTTGCAAATTAATTAGGAAACAATGCATTTGAAGTGGAGTGTCAAAAGTGGAGGTTTTTTTTTTTGCAGTGACTTTAAGCATTCTTTCACAACCTTGTATCCTTCAGATATGTTGGAACCAACTATCAGAATGCCTAGAGAACATGACCAAAGACTGTGCTAAATGGAAATTTTGAAAGAGACAATAATCTGGAAAGCATCCACAGCAAATCCATAATAAAGTCTAGAGAGATATATTTTTATCACATGAACAGAGACTGCAGTATACCCTCCCATCTCAAGATAACTTTATTATGTACATAAATGCACTTTAGGGCCATTTCTTGTTGATATTCTAGATGTGGTTTGTATGATAATTTAACCAAGTGCAGCACTGTGTGGCAAACACTGGTGCCTGT
Organism: Naja naja; assembly: GCA_009733165.1. Lineage (NCBI taxonomy): Eukaryota > Metazoa > Chordata > Lepidosauria > Squamata > Elapidae > Naja > Naja naja. The sequence continues at coordinate 40,773,049 of CM019150.1, forward strand.
GACAGATGGCAGTAATTCCAGTAATTCAATAGCAATAATTAGGTCTATTAATAAACCACTATGTCATGGGGCTCTGTCAGGAAAGTCAGCAAAGCAGTACGACCTTTGTGAGTACCAAACACACCTGGAAAGAGAAACGTTACTCATAAACCAAAACAATTATTTTTTTTTGTTACAGATTTATCCCCAATGGGAGATCTTGAAACAGAATTGTTCTATGAAATAATTATGTTTTATCTATGATCAGTTGAAAAGAACCATCAAAGCTTGGTTGTGTACACTACTTCACTTATTTCTGAATTATTTTTTTCTTTCTACTTTCTCCTCTGCTCCAAGCACATATGCTGTCTCTGATTCTATTATGAATC
>CM019150.1:40774416-41010638 GCA_009733165.1 Naja naja
GTTTAAAGCCCAGAAGGGTCCCATTTGCCTTAAAGGAAAAATTGATGCACAATTAGATAAACTAATAGCTCAAGGAGTTTTAGAGCCACTGACCACTCCAGATGGGAGACACCATAGTCACACCAGTCAAGACTGATGGGCAGTAAGAATCTGTGGAGACTATAAGGGGACACTGAACCATGCGCTGCAGCATAGCGCATACCCAGTTCCAGTGGTGCATCATTTATTACATTCACTTGGCAGGGGTACAGTCTTTGCCAAATTGGATCTGGCCCAGGCATATCAACAACTAACAGTTGATGATGCCACACAGCAAGGCCGCAAACCATTGTGACTCATAGAAATGCCTTCAAATGTAAAAGGTTACAGTTTGGAGTAAGCGTGGCACCAGGCATCTTCCAAAGCCTTATGGAAAGGATGCTCCAAGGACTGCCAGGGTAGTGCCTTACTTAGATGATGTGTTCTCTGGGCTACATGATTGACAAGCATGGCATCCATCCTACAGATGCCAAGGTTCAAGCAATCAAAGAAGCCCTAGACCAAAATGCAAAACAGATTTGCAAGCCTTCCTTGGACTCATTAACTTTTATCACATGTTCTACCTCAGAAGGCAACCATTGCAGAACCATTACACAGATTACTTGACAAAAAGTCTGTTTGGGTCTGGGGCAGGAAGGAACAATCAGCATTTAACAGTATTAAAAGACTAATCACGTCTGATGCTGTACTCATACAGTTCTCTGAGAATTTACCTGTTGTACTGACTTGTGATGCATCCCCTTTTGGAGTAGGGGGTTTGAGCCACAGGCTTCCCAGTGAGGGAAGCCCTATTGCATTTTACTCAGCACCTTGACCAAAGCAGAGAGGAATTACAGCCAATTGGACAAGGAAGCATTGGCAATTGTTGCAGCTATCAAGAAATTTCATGAGTATTTATATGGGAGAACATTTACCATTGTCACAGATCACAAACCTTTGTTAGGCATTGTGGCATGAGACAAACCTACACCCACTATCCTGTCACGAAGAATGCTGAGGTGGACTGAATTTCTTGCTGCTTATTCATACAAACTTATCCACAAGCCTGGCAAGGACATTGGACATGCTGATGCCTTGAGTCGTTGCCCACTTCCTTGTGACAAGGAGGACTTTGAACCTGAGGCACACACCTTTTTCCTAGAAACTGTTGCCAAGCTTCTGGTACACGCTGCTGAAAGTGCCAGAGAGACTGCCAAAGACACTTTATTGGCTCCTATTATACGCTGGATTAAGAAAGGTTGGCCTCTTCAAGATCTACCTCACCTTGCCCAACCTTTTAAGTCCAGGCAAACTGAATTATCTGTATTAAGAGGATGTATTTTGTGGGGTAACAGGGTGGTTATTCCTGCAAAAGTGCAAAGAGAGGTTTTGGAAATGTTACATGAGGGTCATCCTGGTATTGTAAGGCTGAAGGGATTGGCCAGGAGTTATGTATGGTGGCCAGGTATTGACAAAATGGTTGAAAACTGGGTTGCATCTTGTCCCAACTGTCAGGTAGTCAGGTCTGCCCCACCTCTTGCCCCCAAACAGGAATGGGAATGTCCTAGCGGCCCATGGTTTAGGATTCACATTGATTTCGCTGGCCCTACCAGAGGGCACACCTTCCTTATTATAGTAGATGCATATTCCAAATGGCTAGAGGTAATCCCTATGGCATCCACCACAACTGATGCTGTCATCAAGCAGCTCAAAAAGCTTTTTGTAACCCACGGGTTACCTGATGTTCTTGTCTCTGACAATGGCCCTCAATTTACATCTAACCTTTTGAATCCTATTTAGCACAACAGGGTATCAGACATGCCCTGACGCCCCTGGGCACCCTTCGGCTAATGGCGGGCTGAACGCATGGTGCGTTTTACCAAGGAAAAGCTTCAGCAATTGGGTCCTGGGGACATCACTGAGAAAGTTGAAAAACTTCTTAGTGTTCAGCATCACTCCTAACCCATCAACTAACTTATCCCCAGCAGAGTTGTTGATGGGTAGGAAACTTAGGTCTCCCTTGACCCTTCATCCCTCTTACCTTTCCAACGCACCACTTGATTCCACTAGCAAAGTTTGCGTTCAGTGTGGGTGATTCTGTTTATGCTAAGAACCTTATGGGTGAACCTTCATAGATTCCTGCTGAAATAACTCAAATAACTGGCCCTCGTTCTTACAGGGTACAAACAGAGGATGGTGTCCTCTGGAGCAGGCACATTGATCAGTTAGATCCAGATTACCTCAGGAACATGCAATTGTTCCTCTCTAGTTCCCATACCTAATGCCTTTTCTAGGGGAAGGGGAGGAGCATGAGGATAATCAGCAAGCAAGAATCAACCCCATGTGTAACGAGCCATTATGATAGGAGCCATCCCAAAACCTGTCACAATGCCAAAATCCATCCTTACAAGTGGAAGATTGCACATCACTACCTGACTTGGGTGCTGACATTGGGCTGGAGATAGGTTGGGAGGAGAGACCAGATTCTAACAATCAAACAGGGTCTTCTTTCACAGGAAGTCCAACTAGGGAAATGTCAACAGACACATTTCCTCTCTCACTGGGTGAGAACGTTAAAACTTGTGAACCACGAAGGTCTCAACGTACGTAAGAGCCCCACCTATTTAAAAGAATACATTAGATAGGTTGGGGTTTGAGTATGGAGTGAACCTAGTGGGGAGGGTGTTATGTATGCAGGTTTGAATGTCATTGGTTTAGTTTGAACTGTTCTTGTAAAATGTCAAATATGATTGGTTTAAAAAGTGTGGGAAAAACCCTGCACTCTGATTGGCTGGCAACTGCGGCTGCTGGCTATAAGTAGCACCCGCAGCCCAGCCAAATCGGGTCTGTTATGAGCTGTAGTCACTAATAAACTCTTCACTGAAGCACTCCGCGTCTGACTCTTCATGCAAATCTAACAGGAGGGATTAGAAGTATGATGATAAAAAGCATGCTTGAAGGTCTGAGGTGAATAGGTGCATTCAGTGAATCTGGTGGCCCTGGATTAATGGAACAGTGGTCGGGTCTTTTACAAAGCAGTTTCTCATGTTCCATTTTGACTACATGATTAGCATTGATACAACAGAGGAGCTGATACAAAATATTGTTATGGAATTCCAGCTATATGCCTCTTTTGTTAATCTTCTCTGTTCAGCCAAGTATTTTTTACTACTTTGAAATAATAGAACAAGGTCTTGAAATTCTGTGTCTGTGTCTGTCTGTCTGTCTGTCTGTCTGTCTGTCTGTCTGTCTGTCTGTCTGTGTTCCATCTATTTCTTTCTATCTAATTATCTATCATCCATCCACCCACCCATCCATCCATCCATCCATCCATCCATCCATCCATCCATCTATCTATCTATCTATCTATCTATCTATCTATCTAATCTCTGTCAAATTCAGCAAGTTTCATCCAGATGTGTTGGCTGACTTTCATTCCCATTATTCTAAGATTTTGGCTATATTGGTGGCATTTATGGAAATTTGTGGCTAACTAGAATACAACAGTTTGGGGAAAGCTGTTCAAACAGAAATAGCTCCTCCTTGTCATGACTGCTTGAATGCCTAAAGAAGTATTTGACATACAAGTAAAAATGCCCACATCTTTGCTGGGCAGCTTATCATGTGCTCCTGTGAATTCTTCCTTATCTATGTGAATTTCTGTGGAAAATTAGTTTTCAGTTTTATGGCTTGAAAATAGAGGTGTGTAATTTATTTATGGGACCTTGAGAGAGAGATTGCAAGGGTTTGGGTAGGAATGATGTAACTTGTCTCTCTTTTAAGTATTTTTGTCTCTTAAATTTGGAACTAATTTCTTTTTGACTTAGCTTTGTGACTGGGATATAATGTCACTGATCAAATGCACTTTGTGTTCTTGGTCTTAGATAGCTTTATTTTGGAGGAAGCATAGACCTCGATTTATGCAGTCTGTAAATCTATAATATTTTGTCTTTAGTATTTTAGGTGATTTATATTTATTTCTTCTTACATTTTGATGCATCATACTTTGACCATATTAATGAATATACACTCTGCTTAATGTGCTCCTGATGTTCTTGCTTAGAGGCTTTTTATCTTTCAAACAAAACATATCCAAAACAATTTACAGTAAATCTCCTAAAAATAAGCCACCCCAAATAGTATAAATTAATTTAATATTAAGTGTTATTATTAAATATTAAATTGAAAAAAGTGATTGGTCACAATATGGCAGTATAAAAAATGTAGCATAATCTGATTAGTTGAATGATTTCAAGTCTCACTGGACTAAAATATTCTTCAGTGAAAAATTTACCATATGTAATTTGAAATTGTAACTGAAATTTTTGAATTTAAGCCTACATTCAAAATGATAATAAAGTTATTCTAACTCTATTCCAAGTCTAAGTTTAGTAACGGGGCACATTATTTTTAGCAAAATGACTCCTCTGCTCATTTACCAGTGAAGAGACTGTAAATGAAAGAGACTGTATTATCAATTGTTTCAACAAAGAGAAGTAAAAGTAAACAGATGCATAACATTAGATATAAAACCCACCATAGGGCAATAGGGATGTCTATAAAAGATTTAAGGCCCTTTGAATTTAATAACACTTAGTAACTCTAAGGAAATCTCAGTGTGATTTATGCTTAGGTAACATACAATGTACTTCCAATGTATCTTTTAGCAATGTTGACAGGTTTCAAAACTGTCAAATAATTCAAGCCCACATGCTTTCATTTATTCAAATTCTTATTAACACATTTCTGCCTGTATGCATTTGTGCATAACCATGGATGTTAGGGGAGAAAAAAAAACAAGGATCTTGCATTATTTTGTTTATTTATTTTAAAAATACATAGCTGCCAAATTCATGGTGAATTACAGAAATAAAACTCCAAATACAAATATCAAGAAAAATTGCAAAATTCACAATCATAAGTTCCACTCCCCCAGAATACTGCTTTAGGGAGGATTTCTCAGGATAGTAGTAGCTAGCATACCTTTTAGTTAGGGTTCTCTGGCCTTTGGAAGATTAGTACTAAAGTAGCAGCTGATATTCTATTGCAGATGTTTCATTGTCCATTCCAGCAAAGCTTCCTCAACACAACAGTTCTGAAGTGAAGACCACATCACACTATTTATAGTTTATGTGGAATTTGAATTGCAGGGTGGGTGTGGGGGAATTGGTTCATGATTGGAAGCATCTTGAGATGGTTTAAATCAAGCACTTAACTGAGTAGTAGATCATATCCAGTTCTGTTGAACTACTGATCGCTCCTTTCTCTGACACATAGGCTTCCGGGAATTCTGTGACTCTTCTGGTCTGTGCATGGTCTATTACTGGCCCAAGAGCAGAAGAACTAAAGAATTCATGGAAGTCTGAACTCCAATCATCCCCCACCTATCACCCCCAATTGAAATACTACAGAGACTAGAAATACTGCAAACTATACCCATTTCTGAGTTGTTGCTCTGGGGAGGCATCACTAGAATGCAAGGTGAAAAGTTTGCAAAAAAAATTTGTGATCCTCTTTTGGTATTGATCTCTCTAAGCCTGGAGAAACCCAACTGAAGCTTTGTATTAGGGAGAGTGTTTTGTCCAGAAGGAAGTATGGGGGAGAGATAATAATGATGTGATGATACTTATTTACTCATAATTTTTCCAAGTTTATTTTTATAGTAAAGAAAATGCAGAGAAACATGGAATAGCTTTACAAGTGTATTAATATTAGACACTGTCCTTCTGGAAGTATGAAGGTGGTATAAAATGTTTGTGTGACACACACAAAATAAATAGATTGACTTTAATTTTATAATTTAAAGTTTGGGTAATCCAAATTTAATGTGGGAAGTTCAGAACAACCAAAAAGCAGTACTAAGGTTCACATAGCATGTAAGTGTATTGTGGAGTTTATTATAGCGAGAATTTGGTCTGATTTACATAACATGCCAAGCCATGACAGTTCTTTGAAATTGTATAAATTCACTGTAATTTATAAATTTGGTGTTAGCATTTTGTGTGAAACCAGCAAATTTTGGTTTATTCAGAAACCTGTACATAAATAATCATTTAGTATTAATGTGGGAATTCTGTGGAAGTATACATTCTGCATGGTTTAAAATTAGAAATTAGAAAAAAAATGGAAACTAAGGTTACTATTATGAGTTGCAGGGATCATGAGTATACCAATACTAATATTTTGAGTGCCACCCAAGATTGTTGTTAGAAGTGGGACAACTGTATAAGACTCTATATAGAGTACTAATATAATGTAGTGGTTAAGGCACCAGACTAAAAACTAAAAAATTGAGTTATGGTCCCACACTATCAGTAACATATTTAGACATTAAATAAAATTTAGAGGACCTTTATTAAAAAGATACACCTGAAGTTTTTAGAGGTGCATACAAAACCAGAACCTTGATATTTAAAGCGAAAAATTATTTGGAAATGAGAGTATTTACTCATTACATATTTATCATTTCACTGGCGTGTTCTTTGAGAATGTCATTTGAAAGACAGTGGGGCCCAGCTGTTCTGTACCAGCTGTTGTTTAATATCTAATGAAAGTTGAGTCTGTTTGGACTGTTGGAAAACTTCATTTATGCAGCATTTTTAAATTTCTTTTTTTCAATTAAATGGAGCCCCCTAGAGGCTATCGGAAGCATTGTGCTGACAAAATTGTCCAGGATACTACTATTATAGCTGAACATGGATGCAATTTGGAAAGATTTCTTTCTGGAAGCTGAAAATATCCTAGCAAGTGTGTGTTTGTCTACTACTACCAATGTAGGTGACTGCATTTAAGAAAGCCCTTCCTCCCCGCCCTCAGATTGCCCTTGAGTTCTCTGCATTTGACAAACCTCAATATTCTTACAGATTGGCTGCTCTGCAAAGACCAATTTCTTTTCTTCCTTTGGTGGGCCCTCATCATTGCAGAAGAAAAGCGAGGTAGATATGTCCATTGCTGTATGAAAAAAAATGCTGTGGCTATATTGGCAGGATCTAGATCAGTATTTCTCAGCAAACTTTAAGATGTGCAGATTTCAGAATTCCCCAACCAGCCTGCTGGGAATTGAAATCTACATATCTTAAAGCTGCTGAGATTGAGAAACAATGACCTTGATGACCTATCCATCCATAATTTGTAGTTAAATGAAGTAAGTCTTTCTTTAATATAATCTTTTCTCCATTTGTAAATTGCATAATTCCTTTTCTTCTTTCCTGGCTTGGCGTAAACCCCAATTATAGTATATGTCTATTTGGGTAGAAATATAAAATAGGTTGTTCCTGGATTGGTGGGCAAATGGCAATCTTAATTAATGTTTAAGTTGTACTGGCTCACTGTGTTTTTAGTTTTCAGGATTCAGAAGGAAAAATACTGAAATGCATTGGAGAAAAGGATAAAAAAGAAAAACAAGCCCATATGCCTGAAGCTGTTTCACAGTTTGGTTGCATTCAATTGCAGGCACATTAAAAATAAGTCATTGCTTAGCCATGACTTGCTATATTATTACATGGGTTTTCAGATAATGTAAAACCATACAATGTGTAACATTCGAACTTTTACAGCAGCAGAACTCCAGGCCTTTAGGAGGCTCCCTCCCTCCAGGATATGGCCTGCTATTTTATCACCGGCCTACCTCGAGGATGGGTTATGGAACCCGGAGAGATGGCATGGCGGGGAGTTGGGTTGGGGTTGGGGCTCTAAGAAAGTTAAAAAGAGGGTCACTAGGGCCCCTTTAATTAAATTTTTAAATAAATTTTTAAGTAGGTTAGGGAGGAGGGTGGGAAATGATACCGCAAGGGTGGACTGCAGCCTGGCTCATGGGGGGGCAGGGGTTGAGGGCCGGCGGGGGCCCAGAGTGCGGGCCGGGGACCGCGATCCCCAGGGTGGATGGGATCGGCAGAAGATGACGAGGCATAGGGCCAGATCATGTGTTGGGCCGCCCCTATCTCTGAGCAGTGGCGCTCGACCTATGACCTCCTCCCTGGGGGCACGGGGACCCCTGGGCTCAAGCTGGTGTATTTTGATGCCAGGTCCGTGGCTAATAAGTCTTCCCTCCTCCTCGAGGTGATTGAGGAGGAGGCTCCGGACCTGGCCTGTGTCACCGAGACCTGGTTGGGCCCAGAGGGAGGAGTCCCTCTGGTTTTCAGATTTTGCACCGGCCACGGGCTCAGGGGAGGGGTGGTGGAGTGACTGTGGTTATTCGGGAGACCCTGATTCCAAGGGAGGTCGCTGTTCCTGAGATAGGCGGAAGTGAGACCCTCCTCCTGAGATGGGGGCCTGGTGGTCGGGTGGGTTTGCTACTGACATACCTTTCCCCCAGCTGTGTGGCAGCAACCCTGCCTGGGCTTCTCAGCGTCCTCTCAGGGGTGGCGGTGGATCTCCCAGGCTTATGGTCCTGGGGGATTTCAACCTGCCTTCCCTCAGGGGGCATCGGGTTTGGCCCAGGAGTTCATGGCCTCCATGGGGACCATGGGCCTGATGCAGTTAATTCAAGATCCGACTCACGAGGGGGGAAACACTCTCAACCTAGTTTTCGTCTTGGAACAGTGGCATAGTGATATAGGGCAGGCTAGTTGTACAACACTGCCTGTCCCTTGGTCTGATCACTATCTCCTACGGCTGGTCTTCCAACAGGCTGCTCCCCACTGCTGGGATGAGGAGCCACTTAGATGGTTCCACCCCAGACGCCTAATGGACCCTGAGAGGTTCCAGGTGGAACTGGGGTCTTTTCCCACTTCCCTTGCCCACAACTCTGCCGAGGACTTGGCAGCTGCTTGGCAGCAGGCTGCTGAGGCTGCCCTCGACAGGGTTGTCCCCATGCGTCCCCTCACACGCCGTGGATCCCGGGTTGCCCCTTGGTATACTGAGGAGCTCCGGGAGATGAAGCGCCGTCGCCACCCGCTCCCAAACTGATCGAGCCCAGCTAAGAGCCCATATTAGGGCCTACCTGGTAGCTGTGGGGGTGGCGAGAAAGTCTTATCTCTAGCGATAACCCCCAGCCGCCCTGTTTAGGGCCACCCGCTCCCTTCTACATTGGACCCTCTCGGGGAAGGGTTGAGGAATTTGGTCAATATCTGTCGGATAAGATCGCGGGCAGGTTGTGCTCTACCTTGCAGTGGTCTGAGGATCATGGTGCAAGCAGTCTGGCCGATGTAATCTGGGCTGAGTTCGATCCTGTTTCGAGGATGAAGTGGACAGGATTATGCGGCATCTGAGTTCCACCACATGTTTGTTGGACCCGTGCCCTTTCTGGTTGGCTTATGCCGCCAGGGAGGTCACCTGCGCGGTTGGCTCCGGGCAGTGGTCAATGCTTCCCCTCCGCCTTGAAAGAGGCGGTGGTGAGGCCCCTCCTGAAGAAGCCTGCCCTGGACCCGACCGTGTTAGACAACTTTTGTCCAGTCTCCAACCTTCGCTTTTTGGCGAAGGTTGTTGAGAGTGTGGTGGCTCAGCAGTTTCCACTTTTCCTGGATGAAGCGGACTATCTAGATCCGTACCAATCGGCCTTCCAGCCTGGTTTCAGCACAGAGACGGCATTGGTCACACTGATGGATGATCTCTGGAGGGCCCGGGACAGGGGTTTTTCCTCTGTCCTGGTCCTATTAGACCTCTCAGCAGCTTTCGATACCATCGACCATGGTATCCTTTTGAGATGCCTCGGGGGGTTGGGAGTGGGGGGCACTGTTCTTCGGTGGCTCTCCTCCTACCTCTCGGGGCAGTTGCAATCAGTGTTGACAGGGGGACAGAGGTCGGCCCCGAGGGTGCTCACTTGTGGTCGGTCCTCTCCCCCCTTTTATTTAATATCTACATGAAACCGCTGGGTGAGATCATTCGTGGTTTTGGGGTGAGGTATCACCAGTACGCTGATGATACCCAGTTATACATCTCCACCCCAAACCAGATCAGTGATGCCCTCTCCGTGATGACTCGCTGTCTGGATGCGGTACGGACCTGGATGGACGGCAACATGCTTCGGCTCAACCCGGCCAAGACTGAGTGGCTGTACATACCGACATCTCGGTCCAGTCAAGATTGTCTATCGTTGACCATAGGGGGAGTGGCGCTGCCCCCTGTGGATAGGGCAAGGAACCTGGGGGTCCTCCTGGATGCACGGCTCCAGTTGGAGGAGCAGGTGGGGGCCGTCGTCAGGGGGGCCTTTGCCCAGGTCCGGCTGGTTTGCCAGCTTTGCCCGTTTCTGGACCGGGATGCCCTGCGTACAGTCACTCATGCCCTTGTTACCTCGCGACCCGACTACTGCAATGCTCTCTATTTAGGACTGCCCTTGCACACCATCCGGAGGTTGCAGCTGGTGCAGAATGCGGCCGCGCGGGTTGTGATGGGAGTTACCTGATTCTCCCATATTACCCCCCTCCTGCACGGCCTGCATTGGCTGCCAGTTGCACTCCGGGTGAGGTTCAAGGTTTTGGCTTTAACATTCAAAGTCCTCCACGACATGGGTCCACAATATTTAAGGGAGTGCCTCCTGCCGATATCGAGGACCAACCGCCCTGTACGGACACACAGGTAGGGGCTCCTCAGGGTCCCATCGGCAAGTCAATGTCGGCTGGCGGTCCCCAGCAGCGAGCCTATTCTGTGGCGGCCCCGGACTTATGGAACCAACTGCCTCTGGACCTCCGTCTGGCCCCTGACCTCCACACCTTCCGCCGCGATTTGAAGACCTGGCTGTTTGACCAAGTCGGGCTGTGATTACCTCGTGGGGGGTATGGGATAGTTTTTAACTTTGGCTTTATTGGACTTCACAATGGTTTAATTTTTTTTAATCTATTTATTGTATTTGTATGTTTTAATTGTGAGCCGCCCCAAGTCTTCGGAGATGGGGCGGCATATAAGTCCAATAAAAAAATGTCTTATATACTGGCAGTGGTAGGTGACGCCCTAAGGGGGGGGTGATGTTTTGATGTAGTCCTTTTGGCAAAAATGTTAAAGTAGTCATTATCATCCTGCCTTGAAAAAATAATGCTGACTGATGATAAAAAACTTTAGGAAGTAATATTTATTTATTTTAAGCAACTGTTTTTTTGTGCACCAATATTACATTGTGCATGTTGACATATTTCAGAAGAAAAAAAGGCAAATATGAAAACCATTTCAGAAATAAATAACAGGCATTCATATTTTATGCACCAATAAGGCATTGTGCATATTGAGGTATTTCAGAAGTGAGAAAAGCAAATATGAAAACCATTTCAGAAATAAATCATAGGCATTCATGTTTAAAAATCAGTTACCTTAAACCTCCTAAGTTTAAAATAGTCATTTAAACTTTACAAAACTGATATGTGGACCATTTTAGGCATGCAAAACCAGTCTAATGATTTTGAATTCCAGATGCAAATTCCAAAATGCAACATATTTTGTTTTCAAGAGAACTCATGCCCTCTGAAAACAGATGGGTTTCTAGCAAAGAATTTACTTTGAGCCTTACTAAAATTAACATTTTATTGCTAAGTTGATGCCTTGCTTACTATTGTCTGAAGTTTCTAGGAACAACTGTACTTCTGACATAAGTGGATATCACAAGGTTGGAGAAAGCTGATTTATGTTAAAACCATGTAACTAAAAAGTATGGAGATTGCTTCTTTACTGTATGGGGAGCATGTCCTGCTACAGAAAAGAACTGGTATTTGGAAGACATATTTAAGCTGTCTTCCATTCTTTTCTCAAAAATCTAACTAGCAGCTGTTCTCCGGCCAAGATTCTGGATTCTTGACTGCTGAATACTTGAATTCATGCAGGAAAGAAGGGATGAACATTGAAAGATTAAGTAGCCATAACCATTAATTTACACATCCTTTGAATATATTTTCCAGTGGAGGAGAGTTAGCTGAAATTCTCAAAACTTTGATTTTAAAAATGTATCTGAACTCAGGGGCTCAAACGCTCTCTTCTTAAACATGTGACATGAGAACAGTCAAAGCTGTTCTCTATTAAAGCTGCATGCAGTGAAAATGAAAGCTTTGGAAAGGAATCAAGATGTAAAGCAGAGAAAATTTGAATAAAAGAAACATATCACCAGTGACGTATTTCTAACCCTCTGTCATCTTTTGCATTCCATCATAGTGACAGCTTGAGATAGGTTACAGGTCAAGCAGTGTTTTTCTTATCCAGTTGTCAATGCTTTTTGTCATTTTAGATTGTTAAAGGAAATAAGAGTTTTATTTTTTAAATATATGCACTGTATGCATTTATATTTTTTCTTTGCTTCTTGTTTTGGCAAATTATGGATTGCTTCTAAATTTCAAGTAGACTGAAGTTTTCATAGTTGTTCACACAAACTCCATAGCAAAAACATGAATCAAGCTTTGCCTTCTCTGGTGAAGGTAGAGAATGAAATTAGACCAAACACCAGACCTCTTGAGAAGCAAGCTCCTTCAGGATTTCTCTCTCAACCAGTGGCCTCTAGTAGTCACTGCTTTAGAGTCTGAGAGAGAAACTGACCAAAATAAAATTCCACATTGCTGGTTTTATTCTTCTGCTGCTATCTCTTTTCCTATTGTGACTTGTCTTTATTGATTATAAACTATGGCTACAATTATTTTAAGTGACTATGACAAAGTTACCTTTCCAAACTTCTCTCATTACAGTCTCCAGAATGAGGCTCTGCCTTGATATGGAGCTTGTGTTTCAACTATGGAAACAAATCCAGCTCCATTGAGGTGAAACAGATTACCAATACCTGTTTCAACTCTTGTTAAAATGAGGCTCTCTTTTCAGCCATCATTATTCTGGAAAAATGAACACATAGCAAAATAGTCTTTAATGAACATTATAGAAAAACAACTAAACTTATATAAACTATAGCCTTATAGTTAGGACATGTAAGCAAGGGTACTAATGTGTTACTTTTGATTTCACTGGAAAATAACTAACAATAAACACGTTTCTAAGATTTTAGTATTGCATGATTTAACAGGTTAATATATTTTCAGAAGCAAATCTGTTTTATTGCTACTGTAGATTAGTTTGCCTTAATATATACCATTCTTGTTACAGCTTTCTGGATACCTTATAGAGTATTCCATCATTCAGAAATCAAACTATTGAACCCAACCAAGTCATAAAGATAATGTTGAACGGAATTATATTTTTATTTGAAGACTGAGTTTGAACAAATGTTTGTTGTATTGCCTGAGTTGGCAGCATAAATTGGATAATATCTATTTGAATATTGATTAGCAGATTTGATATTGGATCCCTAAGCAAATAAATTGTTAATATGTTTATATATTTAGAACTGCAACCTTATTAAGTTGTTAGAGCCATATACAACAATAAATCAGTACTGCAGTATTGCAGAATCAGCTTAAGTGCCAGGGCTTAATGGTAGTTTAATTAAGCACAGGACTCCCTGGTTCAGATGCAGTACAAAATCATAACCCACTTCAAACATTCATTCCGTTGAATGGGTAAGGGCTGAAGTGAAAAAGGGCTCAAGCCAAGACCAGTTGTTCTGTACCCGTGTTGTGTATCTCTCTGTGCTGCCTATGTTTTGTCTGATAGCTTTATATCCTCCCATTCAGCCATTTCCTAGTCTAGAGGATACTATATTTGTAAGTGTTTGAACATAAAGACAATTCTCCAAGTATAAGGGTAATTAGTCACACAAGGTGTAATACAAAGGAATGTGATTATGACTTTCTCTCAGCCCTGTTAGCTAAAAATGAATTTGATGAGTGGAAGAGATAATATTATCAAAGGTTATTCTACATTTTATTAAGCAAAATATCATGAGTCACTGTACTGAAAGCTATGCTGATATCCATAACTCTTTGTCAAGAACAGCAACTCCGTGTTGTTAGGAGTAGACCTAAAAGGTTGTATCTCACCAATCTTCAATTCTTCTCATGGTCCTCTTTGCTGGTCACATATAACATATATTTTCTTTCACCATTCCTCTTCCTTAACTGGTGTCCCACTCCCACCCTCTTGCCATCACCACAAACAATTGTTTTCATACATGGCAAAAATATGATTCTTCTGGTGCTTTAAAACCTACAACAAATAAACATCAGTCATTTTGTCACAACAAAACAATATGTGCAGGAGAAAGCTTAAAAATAAAGTTAGGGTGCCAGCTTACTCATTTCTGATAATTCAAAATTAAGTTTTGCCAGGGTAATAGTAAAGGAGAAACAATAGTTTTTGAATTTTACAAGAAGTGGAAAGTATAAATAAACTTTCATTATGAGGTACCAAATTAAAGTGACTGATTTCCACACTGACTTTGATCAAATGATTTGGACACATCATCTGTCTTAAATCAATTTATCAGTAAGGAAAAGGAATCTGCTTTTTTTTTTCATTCTCTCAGTTGCCAGTTTTCTAGGAAAGTGCCTGCTCTGAGCATGTTATATCTCTCAGCAGTTTTTTTTATCATACTCAGCAATCCAGCTGGTCAGCATCTATTCAGTTCTGCATATGGATATATTTACAGAAAACATAACCAATAAGTTCCAGTGGTTTTTGAAAATGAGTCAGTCAGTCTAGCTGGCAAACCCAGGGTTCAACTTTCCTCAATCTGGTACCTTCCAGATGTCTTAAATTATAACTCTTATCATCACTTATCACTGCAGGAGTTGGGGTGGTGAGGTGATGAGAGTGCCATATTGGGAAAATTGCATAGATTGTTTTGGCCTATATGAGGAATCCCTTGGTCTGTGGTTAGTAAGAGAGAATGGTTTAAGTCTGAAACTGAAATTCTATTTTAGATTCCATAACAAGGGCCTTGAATATTATTTTTCAATGGATAGACATGCCATAAATTCAATAGACAGATGAAGCTGACTTCATATTTTCCTCTAACCTTTCTTAATTGATTTCATTGATCAGAGGAGCATAATGCCCATGTGCATTGATACCAAACTTTCTAGCATAGCCCTCTCAAAACATGGAACTGATTGAGTGAGTGATTATGTACCATCAAGTTGTTTCAAGTCATGACCTCATAGGTAGATTTTTTCCATGGCAGTCTATTCCTAAACCATTCTGTCGAGTCTCCCAATCCTCTTTGCTCTTCTCTTTTCTTTCCCCTTTCTGTAATGGTATGTAGGAATGACCTTGGGAAACTAAATGGACGGATTCTGCCTAGGCCCTAGGGAATGAATGTCAGATAAGAGGAAGTATAATGCATAGTTACATAGTGGGTGGAACAAGACATTCAGGAGGGGCCCTTCCTAAGATATCAGCCTGCAAAAGTGATGGTGGGAGAATTGTACTTTCAGATTTGCAATATTCTATTAGTGTAGTTTTACAATAAGCTAAAATTAGTTTACAGGACAATGTTTCATGTCTGGTCTACCTGCTAAATGATGTTTCCCAACATAAAGCCTTTTCCAGAAAGCTAGGTCTTCGCATGTGTCCAAAGTAGGATAATTTGAGCCTGGTCATTCATGACTGAAGTGAGAACTTTGATGATCCATTGGGTTTTTTTCTTTCTAAGTCTTCTCCAACACCAAATTTCAAAGGTGTTAATACTCTTCCTATTCTGCTTCTTTGAAATCCCACTTTCACTTCCATTGAGTGTCGCAGGAAATATCATGGCTTTCATAATTCAGATCTTTCTAGGTATAGACACCAAATGATATTTGAATATCTTTTCTAAAGTCTTCATGGCTGATCTACCAAGTGCTTTATAAATAGACATCTTCCAAAATATAATTAAGTATATTCTTGTGCGTCTTCCACTCTGTGCGTTCCCCCCTCTACTTATGGGGGGAACATAGATTGACTATTCTGCTGGTTTTCCTCAAAGCAAGATTACAAACTGATTATGAGTTAAAATGATTGTGGGCCTCAATCCCTCCTTTATCAGATATCTTGATTTCCAATTAATGCTGATGACAGATAACTTGATTTCAAGTCTACAGATAAGATTTCATCAACTCCATGCTATTATTTTTCTAATTTTTCTGACCAGCTCTTTCTCACCAGTCTTTAATAATATAATCAGGCAGATAGCCAAGAAACCGAGAAGTGAAGTTGCGTAACAGCCAGATCTGAATTTCCTATTTAACTATCACTCTTTTGTGTGATCTTTTCTTTTCTTTTCTTTCCTACAGGTAATTAATTTCAAAGGTGTCCAACCATATTACCTGTTGATTGGTTTCAAACTTCGGACAGAAGAGAATGAGCTCTGAGATGATCCCTTATGGGACTAACCTAAATTCCAAAGTTAATCCAGTAAATGGCAAGCTTGCCTAAAAATAAAAGCATAAAGACTTGGAAAAAAATCAGAATCAGCAAAGTAGTGCTCTTAGAAATGTTATCTTTTCTGCAAGCAGAGCTAGCTTAACAGACAAAGCTCAGTGGGATAAAGTTTGAGGTGATCCCTTCAATATTATATGCTTCAATTTTCAGAAAAGCTTTGGTAAAGTTCCTATTGAATAAAGTTAATGGCCATGGGATAACTCCTTCTATGGAAGCCTAAGTGCTTAAAAAACAGACAAGCTATTTTCTTAATGGAGGCAAGCAAGATATGGAGTCCTCAAGGTTATTTGTTGGGACTGGTGATTTTTAATTGGTCCATAATTTATCTTGATTTAGGAGTAAGCAATGAATTGGCCAGATGTGCAGATGATACTTAACTATTCTAGGTGGTGACAGCTAAAGTAGCTGTGAATATCTCTGGGAGATCCCTTGTCTCTGCTCAAATTGTCAGTCAAGTTGCAAATATAGTTCAAATTAATTAAGTGTAACATGATGAATATTAGAGAAGAAAGCCCTAATGTCACATATATCCTGAGCTGTTTGTAAGTAATCAAGAAAAAGATATTGGTGTGAAAGTTGTGTGGAGTTTCTCTGGGCCAATCTGCTGAAAATGTTAATAAGTAATCCCACCTATTATTACATATGAGAAGCACTAGGCAAAGTTTCTATTAAGTTTTGGAAGTATGGCAGAAAAGGTACTGAGTATAGACTTAGGAGAGTATAAGAATCGACCTAACAAATAATGCTTGATGTGGTTTTACTTTATAATATATGCTATATAATAAAGATTCTTAATTAGTTGTGCCATGTTTGGGAATTTTCTGGCAAGTTAGTTAAGGAAGAAGACCCCTGGCTCAATGAAGATCATGGCGGTTGTCAGAAAGACAAATTTCACACTAGAGAAACTGCCGACACTATATTGTCCTTCAACACATCTGCTTCTGGTCATTATCATGTGGTCATCAGCAGACTCCCCCTCCCCCCCCACTCACTTTCTTTTGCCCATTGTCCCACCTTTTTCTTACTAGATATATCAATGTATTTTCTTTTTCCATGTTTGTTTTATTATTCTAATATTTACTTTTGTTAAACTTTATTTTTATTTCTTCATTTTTGTTTATAGTTGTAAGCTGCCTAGGCCCTAGAGTAGTCCCATGAACAGATAGGTGGCAAATAAATTTAACAACAACAACATTTGAAAAAAAGGCAACCAAAATTACCAGGCAGCTCAGAACAGCCTTTTTATGAGAAAAATCTGGAATATTTTGGATTCTTTAGCTTAAAAAGGAGAATAAAGGATGCATATAAGACAGATGTCACAAATAACAGGGAGGAAGTAGGTTAGGATGAAAGACTATTCAATGAAACTGCCTGTCAGGTTGCAGTTTCTCTTAGGGAAATAATGTGCAACTTGATATGTTACATATTTGACCGTGAGATTCATTGCTAGAAGATATAGTGATGACCACTAAGTTGGACGGCTTTCAAAGGAGTTGGATAAATTAATGGAGGATAAATTGTGTCAAAGGCAATTGGGTTGAAGACTGTGTTACTTTCAGGTTGGGGGATTTATTGTCTCCAAATATTAGCTGCAGAGGATCACTATGGGAGATGAGTATGTCTCCATCTCCTGCCTGGGACAATTCCCAGGCATCTGGTTGGTTGTTCTGAAAATAAAATATAAACTAAGAAGGGCCTTGGCCTCCTCTAGCACAGCTATTCTTATGAGATCACATTTTGGCAGCTGAGAAGAGCCCTTTGCTGTAAGGTCTGCAAGGTAATGCAACTCTGCATGATTTGTGCCAAGCCTGTAAACTTGTTACAGGAGGAGAGACAGCTGGTGCAGTATAATGGCACATGTTATACAGTCTTAATTTGAGAGAAAATCTCATTGAATTCAATTGGACTAGGGAATCTGGGTTTTAAGCGCATTTAATCATATGTAGATTAAGCTGCAAATTGTGAAAATCAGTTCAAATCTTGTCCCTGTAGGGACACTTATTTTAGGTACCTACAATATATTTATGAGACAGACCTTTCAGAATTGCATTAGTGTTTTAAAAATGGTCATTATATCCAGTGAATGGAATCTTTAAATATATAGATGCTAATTATTTTTGTTTTGTTGTCAACATAAAAGGCAAAGTAAACCCCATGCTTTATACTATACGGATTTTATATTTGTGTTTGCAACACAAATATACACAAACGGATTTGCAAATGAATGCATGCTAAGACCAATTTTTAATATGTAAAAGTGCATATAAAATAACCTTCCCATTTTTATGCATGTCTTCTGTGGTTTATTGGAGGATTGTTAAAAAGTTGGAACAGGGAAAAGAAATTTAGGATGTATTTGAATATGTTTTCAAAATGAAACACTGAGAGGCACAATCATGTCTGCCAGGACATTCTCTATGTGAGTGGGCGATCTGAAACAAATTTTTGTAAACGGGGTGACCCTGGGGCTGCCTGTGGAATGCTGGAATGTGAGGGGAAGCAGAAAGTGGGGTGGCTGCATCAGCCTTTGCAGTCAGGTGGCTGCTATGACTCCAGGGGACTAAATGTGTAGCCCATGTCCTTCTATGCCCCTGTTGGTGTAGGAGGAATGACATCCTGGGAGAATCATATGCCTGAAAATAAAGAAGATTGATTCAGCTGCTCCTGCTCAGGGATTGCTCTCTCTGTCGGGTGGGATGAAAGTACTGCAGTGAAAGGTAGCATAGTGACTCAGCACTTTTTCCTGTCCGTTACTCCTCTACTGCAGAATTAACTCTGTCTTTGCATGATATGCATGATGCTTGCTGTTTGCTAACTTCTGAGATGACAGCTGCAAGGATTGGTGCAAAGATTAGGACAGAAGTGGATGAAAAGTCCAGGCTGCATTGAAAGAGGAGTCTTTGGAATATCACCATAATTTTTTTTTTTTACATTCGTAGGTTTCTCTTTGTTGTATCTCTATAGCAATATTGCACAAAGAATGAAGAGGAATTTTTTAGGGGAAACTCAAGTTATTCAAATAGCTTTTCTTCAGCTAAACATATTGGTTGTAAAAAACCTGCAATTCCCCAGAATTATAGTCAAAATGTCCAGAATTGTAATAATGAACATTCATTTAAGTTTCCCATTTTCACTTGAAAGGTTAAAGTAGTGAATAAAGGCAAATATATGTGCCCCAAGATACATTCAGATTTTAAAACTGAGACACCTGGTACATGTCCCAGGTTAAGGTAGCTGTTATGTATGCAGGTTTGAATGTCATTGGTTCAGTTTAAACTGTTCTTGTAAAATGTCAGAAATGATTGGTTTAAAAAGTGCTGGAAAACTCTGCACTCTGATTGGCTGGCAACTGCGGCTGCTGGCTATAAGTAGCAGCCGCAGCCCAGCCAAATTGGGTCTGTTATGAGTTGTAGTCACTAATAAACTCTTCACTGAAGCACTCCGCGTCTGACTCTTCATGCAAATCTAACAGTAGCATTCAAAGGGGTATCTCCATATCTATCCCCATAAGATCTCTGGACCTGTCTTGGGAGATGAGTCAGGTCTCTATAGCCCTTCAGGTTCACTGATTACTGCTCATAGTTAGTGACTACTTTGGTTATTACTCATGCCTTTGTCCAGAATGGACTATTGCAACACACTTATGAGGTTACCTTTGAAGAACATCTGGAAACTTCAACTGGTGAAATTGAAAAGTGAGGTGGCATTGGCAGTTATCCAAGAGAATTGGAGAGCCCATGAGCTGATTATACTGTGTGTAAGATCCTGGATATATAGATTGTAGTTCCCAAATATGTAGATTATATTTTCCTAATATTGTCATTCAATGTGCAATAGGATTCTTGTTAATAATTCCAGATGACATAGTCATTTGTTAGAAGTACTGGGGTGTATTCCAAATATGTGTGTGTGTGTGTGTGTGTGTATGTATGTAGATGTAGATAGATATATAGAAATAGATATATAGATATGTGGTAGGATATGACTAGGCTGAGTCCACAGGTCAAGCACATCATCAGTTTCCCATCCATGCCCACAAGAGACCTAAATCCAGCCCATCCTGAATTCCATTGACCCTTATCTACCTCAACCATTTGCCTTAACCATTAGTAGATCATATTCTGGAAGAGAGCAATAGCATGCAATAAACTTGAATTCATTTGAACCGCCTTGGTTCCTGATTTTTTGTGCTTGAAATATTTTCTATAAGTTCTCTTAAAATATTTTGATCTGAATTTGCTCCTCAGCATTTTTGGGGGAGTTTTTGAAGTTTACCTGTATAATTTGAGTAAGCAAAATAGATAAATAGTTTGATTTTTTTCCCCTGAGAAACACATCTTCTTAACTTGTATTCTTTAACTAAGTACAACTTTAAAATAGTATAATGTTCTACTGTTTATTAATGATATCTTATTTCTGTTGTTAATAACTTTGTTAATCACAAAATACAATTAAATAATCATGGTAGACAGTACTATATAGTAACTAAGAAATGAATGCATGTACTCTCCAGAAGAGTTCTATTAGTAAAGGTTTCTGAGAAAATAATAACATGGATGCTGTTATTCAGTAGAGAAACACTGAAATACCAATTTCTCATGTTTTAATAAATGCTGTAGTTGCAGATTTAAGATGATTGGATTTTGATGTAATACAGAAGGGTTTTCAGTTTTGCATGTTTGAAATTGTTGAAATAGCATTAATAACCTATTTCATTGATTATAGACACTATATTTTAACTGTTGTTTTAGCTAATAAACTCCAACAAATAATCTCTTAGGAGATTAAGAATGACCAAATGAGTTTTATCAAAACTTGATACATATCAGATAGTATTTGATGGGTAGTAAATCTCTTTGGCCAAAATGGAATACTTGTTAATTAATCTAAGTCAGAATTGATGCCTGTAAGTGAAGACTTGTTTATTTATATATTAAATTATTGTCATCTTCATTTGTAGTTTCATCAATTATTTAAGCATTCTTTTCCCAAGCAATCTTTCTCAAATATCTATACTGAATGTGAGTAAAATAGATGACGAGTCAGAATAAACCTTACAATCAATGTACCAGGATTCTTTATTTTATTTAACACAGGTTTATATACATATTGAAAAAAAGTTTTTAAATATTCAATACAGCGTATGGGTTTTTTTTGTGAATCTTGAATTATACTATTATGCATAGTTCTGCCCAAGAGTTTTTGCTATGCACCCAGTGTGTCAATACCACTGAGACTACCATGGCTGCTTTATGACATAATCTGTCAATTTCAATTTTCAGATCTTGATATTTTGTGATCTTTCCCAATTCTTTGTCTTCTCTGGTGTGTTATGAGTCAAGAGTTCATCAGTCTTTATTGTTCTTGGCTGTCTTTAGCTAATGCATGCTTTTCTTCCACAGTTCATTTGACATGAAGTGAATATCTGCTTCCATTGCTGCAGGCTATGTATAATCCATCAATATCACTATTCCGCCCCCCAAAAAATTCAGATTACAGGTATCATTTGTGTTTCAGTTCGAGATGTAGACAACACAGACTCATCCCCAACAGCCTGCGCCTATTTTCAACAGGGAAAGGACACAGGGCAGAAAACATCATGCAGCCAAGAAAGCTTCACATCCATTTACACTACTCAGGTGACCCCCTAGGACACAGATTAACCTCCAACTCTCTAAAACAATGCAAATGACCAGCTGTCTGCAAGAAATATAAATCCTTCTGTTCCTCACCATCCAGTCAGAGCTGAAGAAGCTTCGTGGCTGAGAAGCAAAACGTCTTCAAAGAAAAAACAAGGAAGCCCAATTGCCTCCTGAAAAAAGCCACCTTGGAACATTTTTATCCACCTTCCCAAGGACCTGGGATATTATTTCTTCATCAAATTTATGGTTCCAGTAAACTGAAGACTTATATATTTAAAAAATAAGTTGCCTATAGACATAGATCAGGAATGGATGAGTACAAGAAAATAAGGTCATCCTTTACTGAAACTGATATAAAATTTCATATATGCCTAAGAAAACCTGTCTGTTTAATAATGATACCACCTTTCTTTGAAGGATAGGATACAGGAAGATTTTCATATTCTTGATTGTCATTTTATGATGGCTTGAAGCAAGTCTTCCCATTTTTAAAGTGGAAATTTGCAAAATACAATATGGTGAATGATACCAATAACATATTCTGTGGGAAATGGGTATTTACATGTTACTATGTGCACTGCACACTGCAGTGGTGTTTTTTTTTTCCAATCCAAAGGTCTGGAAACTTAGAATGCAGGGACACATATGCTCTGCCAAAGTGGATTTCTGATAAGAACCTTAGCTTATATAACTCTTTTATCTCACTTGAAGTTATTCAAAATAGATATAAATATGCAATTCTTCTTTAAAATATGTGGAAACATTGTGTGTATGTTTTAATGGATGCTCTTCACTGGAAATGAGTTAGTCATATTCATTACAAATTGCACCCAATGTTGTATCTACCATGATGACCTTTTACCGGCCCATTTAAATATGCATTAATAAAACAATTCAAAAAGGAATAAGATGAGATTTGTTTCTGGGAGTGAGATTGTGAAATCAGTAGTGTTTGCGGTACAATGCTGTTCATAACATTATTACAGCCAAATCCTCACATGAGAAGAATTGTCCTCTAACTGTACATTCATGTACCAGATTAGTATTGTATGACTTGGCGATGTTGTAGTTTAATCACTAATTAAGCATC
This sequence comes from Naja naja, assembly GCA_009733165.1. Classification (NCBI taxonomy): domain Eukaryota; kingdom Metazoa; phylum Chordata; class Lepidosauria; order Squamata; family Elapidae; genus Naja; species Naja naja. The sequence continues at coordinate 40,797,385 of CM019150.1, forward strand.
TGGCCCATGTACTGATGTCTGTGTCAACTTGAATTTCATTTTCAGCATTTTTCAGCATTTTTGTGATACAGTACTCAAGAAGTTCACAAAAGAATATCTTCTTGGAAACAACGGGAATGATCATGTCAAATGTAATTTGCTTTTTATTTGCTGAGAACTATGTACCTTTCTATATCCTCTTTTCATTTCACACAGTATTTCATTTCCAGTAATCTATCCTACCACTAATGTTATGAGTTGCTAATTGCCCCGACACTTGATTCATTCAAAACTAAATAATGTGATTTCTTTCTTTTGGTTTTCCATTTCAGGGATGCATTCTATTGGTGATTATGAAAACAAATGGTTATACCCATATGCCATTGTTTCTTATGCAGACTCCTAGTAGTTATTGCCTTTCATCCCCATAAATGACAACAGATTCAAGATAAGAGACTACAATGAAGATACCAATGAAGAATTTTGAGAACACTTGACTCAGATGTGTTCCAGTTATGAGATAATTCTGTAAAAGGTCTTATCCTGCCTTAAAATCTGGGTGTGTTTTCTTAAAGTGTGGCATAGAGGCAAGATGATGGATTAGAATTGGTGGGATATTTTTGTAGTGTACAGTGTATTAAGTTACTGCTCAGTAACTTAATAAAGGGTATGGATATTTCTGCACAAAAACTAATATTTTTCACTGTTTTTTCACTGTTTTTATATGTATATTTTACTTTTTGTCTATAGAACCCAAGATGGCATCTGTGATGTCATGTTTTATTTTATCCCTGCAGCAGTGGTGCGATTCAAAAAATTTTACTATTGGTTCTGTGGGCATGGCTTGGTGGGCGTGGTGTGGCTTGGCGGGCATAGCAGGAGGAGGATAAGATCTCCATTCCCTCCCTACTCCTGGGGGAAGGTTACTGCAAAATCCCATTCCCTCCCCACCACACTAACCTGCTTTCCAGCTCCATTTTCCTGTGCAGGGCAACAAAAGAAGACCCAACCAATCAGCTGGGACTCGGGAGGCAGAGAATAGATGGGGGCGGGGCCAGTCAGAGGTGGTATTTGCCAGTTCTCTGAACTACTCAAAATTTCTGGTCAGAACCTGCTGAATACCACTTCTGCCCTGCAGTGACCATTCTGTGAAGTGTATTAAGCTGAGTGAAAGCAATAGGGCAAAACAATCTCTTTGAGTGGGGATTTGAAGCTAAACCTCCCCAGTCCCAGTGATCCAAGAAGACTACAGCTGGGAGTGATTAAGAGGGCTCTACAAAGCCTTTCCTTCCTGTCTAACAAATAGAGGAAAAGTAAAGGTTTAGATATGCATGCATATCTGTATATTTATAAGGGAGCCACATCCAAATACTTTAAGCCAAAGGTTTTGTTAAAATCTTTTCTTTGCCTCTTCACATAGTTTACAAACTTCAGAGCTGGATTCATGTCATGCTAGTAAATATGTTATACAAATTTAATTCATCATGGTTTATTAGCAAATACAGCCAATAGAGAAAGAAAGGGGATATACGTTTTGAGCTAAGGATGTTGGAGTTGCTTGCCTTTAGGCATTACTACCTCCACCTGCCACCTCAAAAGTAAATCTCTGCTTTTCCCTCTGCTCCTCGGAAGTGAAACTCCTGGAATGTGTTATTGCTTAGAAAAGAGGGGGATCTAGAATAATTGGGCAGGGACACATTCCAGAAACCTTACACATTAACTGGACCAATTAAAATAAGGGCATGTATTAAAATAGGGCCATGGTCCTGACCCAATTAATTCAGGGCCCGACTCATGCGGGGAGAACACGTTGGATCTGGTTTTTATCTCTGGACAGTGGCATAGTGATCTGGGTGGGGGATTTCCAACTATTTGCCCCTTGTCATGGACCGAACACTATCTCCTTCGATTGACCTTCTGTTACGCCACCTCCTGCTACTGGGGTATCGAGCCGACCAAGTGGTTCTGCCCAAGGTGCCTTATGGACCCTGAGAGGTTCCGACAGGGCCTTGGGGTATTGCCACCCTCCCATGTTCATGACTCAGCCGAGGCCCTGGCAGAAGCCTGGCAACAGGCGGCCTCCAGGGCCCTCGACCGAGTTGTCCCCTTAAGGCCCTTAACCCGGCTCAGATCCCGAGTAGCTCCCTGGTTTTCCATGGAGCTCCGGGAGATGAAGCGTAGGAGGAGGGGCCTGGAGAGCAGGTGGAGGTCATCCCGGTCCGAATCTGACCGGTCCCAGCTAAGATCCGCTTCTAGGATTTATCTGGCAGCGATGAGGGCAGCGAAGAAGGCTTACTTCTCCACCCTCATCGCATCACATCCACATCGATAACCACCCAGCCGCCCTGTTCAGGGTCACTCGCTCCTTCTTTAATCAGAGGGAGGGGGTGGACTCTGCGCAGGGACATGCTGAGGAGTCATGTCTGCTGGACAAGATCGCTCAGATCTGGGCTGGGCTGGACTGGCTAGAGTCAGAGACAGAGGTGGCGTTGAGTCTTGTTCATGTTATCTGGGAGGAATTTGAACCTGTTTCCTTGGATACGGTGGACAGGACCATGCGGCAGTTGAGCACCACTACATGTTTGTTGGACCCATGTCCCTCCTGGCTGGTTTATGCCACCTGGGAGGGTACACTTGACTGGCTTCTTTACGAGAGGGAGTCTTTCCCGATGCCTTGAAGGAGGCAGTGGTGAGACCCCTCCTAAAGAAGCCTGCCTTGGACCCAGCCAATTTAGACAACTTTTGTCCAGTCTCCAACCTTCACTTTTTGGCAAAGGTTGTTGAGAGTGTGGTGGTGCAGCAGCCACCGATGTTCCTGGATGAAGCTGATTACCTGGATCCATACCAATCGGGGTTCAGGCCCGGTTACAGCACGGAGATGGCATTGGTTGTGCTGATTGATGATCTCTGGAGGGCTTGGGACAGCGGCTACACCTCTGTCTTGGTCCTGTTAGACCTCTCAGCGGCTTTCGATACCATTGACCATGGTATCCTACTGCGCCAGCTCAGGGGATTGGGAGTGGGGGGCACCGTATTGCGGTGGTTCTCATCCTACCTCTTGGGTCGGATGCAGTCAGTGTTGGCGGGGGAGAGGTCATCCCCTTGGCCTCTCACTTGTGGGGTGCTGCAGGGGTCAGTCCTATCTCCCCTCCTGTTCAACATCTATATGAAGCCGCTAGGCGAGATCATCCATGGTTTTGGGGTGAGGTATCACCAGTATGCTGATGATACCCAGCTTTTCATCTCCACCCCAAACCACCTCAGTGATGCCCTCCCCATGATGGCCCATTGCCTGGAGGCAGTACGGGACTGGATGGGAGGAACAGGCTCGCTCAACCCAACAAGACTGAGTGGCTGTGTATACCGTCATCTCGGATAATCCAGGAGATTCCATCATTGTCCATAGGGGAAGAGGTGTTGTCCCCTGTGGATAGGGCATGCAACCTGGGTGTCCTCCTGGATGTGCGGCTCAGTATGGAGGAGCAGGTGGGAGCCGTCGCCAGGGGGGCATTTGCACAGGTTCGGCTTGTATGCCAGCTGTGCCCCTATCTGGACTGAGATGCACTGCGCATGGTCACTCAGGCACTCATCACCTCTAGACTCGACTACTGCAATGCTCTCTATATGGGGCTACCCTTGCATGTCATACGGAGACTTCAGCTGGTGCAAAATGCAGCCGCGCAGGTAGTGATAGGAGTGTCCCGATTCTCCCATATTACACCCCTCCTGCGCGACTTGCATTGGTTGCCAGTTGCTCTCCGCGTGAGATTCAAGGTTTTGGTAACAACTTACAAACCCTATATGGCTTGGGTCCAGGGTACTTGCAAGAACGTCTCCTTCCATTGATGAATACCAATCTCCCAGTGCACTCCCACAGTATCCCTCCTGGGGATACCGTCAGCTAAACAGTGTAGGCTGGCGGCCCCTAGGAGTAGGGCCTTCTCTGTGGGGGCGCCCACCCTCTGGAATCAACTACCGCTTGAGTTATGCCTGGCCCCTGATCTCCGCTCCTTCCGCCGCGACCTCAAAACATGGTTATTCTTACAATCCAGCCTGGACTGACAGGGGATCAGGGTTTTAATTCGATAGGTTATTTGGCATTGATTTAATATTTTTTAAATTTGTTTTTAACTTTTGTATTCTCTGTTTTTATGTACGCTGCCCTGAGTCCCTCGGGAGAGAGGGCGGCTTATAAGTCCAAATAAACGTAAACCTAAACCTATCTTTTTCAAGCCAAGGATATCATGTGATCCAAAAATGTGGGTCTTCCAAAATAAAAGATAAAATAAAATGACTTTTAAAAAATGTTAACATGATTATTTCCTATGTATTTCATAAGTATTTGTGTACCACCAAGAGTCACTTTATATAAGATGAGCAGTCATATAAATTTGATTCATAAATAAATATTTCCTACGTATTTCATAATTTTCCCATCTGAGCATATTTAATATGAATCAGGGCTGTAATCTTTGGAGTGCTTTGACAGCTACATTGTGGGGTTTAGGCAGAATCGGTCTGCTTATCCTGATTTAATGATAATGGTTTGAATTAAATGGTTAAAAGTTGATGATAATTAAAGATGTCTGTTTTTGGAGGAAGCTGATTTTTCAGTTTAAAATGGTTTCTGGCAACTCCAGAGGCTCACCTTGAGCAAAAAACAATGACACAACATTGCAGTTATAAAAGTTATAAAAAGTACATATTGTATATATTTCCAATCACTTTTTCTCTAGCTAAAGTTATTTTGAACTGTTATTGGAAAAAATTTCAATGTCTTAGCAATTTTAAAACAATGGGTTCCATTTTCATTCTGGATTATTAATATTTCTCTTTTTATCTGCAATGAATACCAGAACGTCTTCTCAGTTCTTTACAGTGCCAATGGTAGATACCCTTAATCCATTTGTCATGCATTCTGACTTCATTTCCCCTACCAATTCTCAACAAATTCAGCACTTGCATCTGAAATATCTTACATTTTTGCCATGTTGAGGTCAAATGTTAAGTGACTAGTTGCAGGAATTTGGACTTACTGCTAATTCCAGCCAGGGAAAGTGGTTGAAGGGATATAAAGATCTAGGGAATTGTAGGGATTCAATAACCAGTCATTTCAGTGTCCAAAGATGTCTGACTGCCTGGGCAGTGTTTATTCTTTTTATACCATTTTTACAAGTAAGGAAGAATAGCATAGATACAGCATTTGGATTGGAGAATAGATCCCACATGGGTGAAACCCCTCAACCACATTGGTGCAACCTCCCAACCAATCCATAAGACTAGTGGTGATGTTAGTAAATGAGATCACCTATATACCTGGAAAATCAGGGACTTTCCAACCCAACAGATAGAGGATGAATAGAGGATGAGCTCATGGGATAGCAAAAGAGGCCCCCTCCACCAGGCTGCAGTGTGCTGCCAGCTTCTAGTGTCATCCAGGGAAACTCAGTGGCTACCACAGGGAATCTCTGTTGCAGTTTTTATTCTGTTTTCTCAGTAATTAGGAAAAAAATTACAATTAAGGTGGACCAATTAAAGCATAAGTATATACTTTCTGCAAATGTTGAGACTTGTGGATAATTAAAAGCCAGATGTTCTATTGAGTGAATCAATTTTGGAAGGAAGAGGGTGAATGAAGAGCAAAATGTTAGATATTAAAATCAAAGTGTGATTTTAAAGTATATGTTTCTAAGAACTAGAACATATACAAAGTGAATTTTAAAAGGCTTAGTGGAGAATACAAGAAATGATATATAGGCCAGGAGCTTAACAATTGATATAATGCAAGAAAAATTGTCATAGTCAAGAACAGTTCTTGTTGAAAGAATCGACCATGGCTTTTATAGAGATAAGATTATTATTTTTCTTGGCTATTTTGAGAGCTTCTGAGGAAAGAGAAATCCTGGGAAAAGAAAACAGGTCTTCTCAAGTAGTAGTATTGTCGGAAGAAATATCCTTCTGGGTTCAGTTCCAAGTGGGGAAAAAGACATTGGAAACATGGAGGCTGTTTGGAAGGTTTAATGGTGTACAGGACCACATGGCCTGGAGCTCCAGAGTGAAAGGGAAGGATGATCACATGCTTCAAGGTGAAGGAAGAGATCAAGAAAAAGAGGACTGAGGTGCTCTTATAGAGGGTGTTTTATACCCTCTGTTGGGATTTGAATTGGAGCTTGTATTCTAATTAGTTGTCAGACTCCCATGAGGGGCAACTCTGTCGGCTGTCCTGAGTTCCAGGCTTGGTTGAGCCTTGCTGGATGATTTATGCCCTTAAAAGGGCTTTTGTCAATGCTATAGCTTTACCTGGAGATCTTTCTTATGTAAAGTATTCTGGCCCAGGCCTTAATGGCCCACCTATTAACAAAGGTGGGGGTGAGATTAACAAAGGTGTGGGTGAGCTTCTACTTCTGAGGTGAGTTTCTGTTTCTGAGTTTCTATTCTTTTTAGAAGAAATATTCTGCCTTTTTAATATTTCCTAGGCTATTTCAATTTTCTAGGAGAGGTGTGGGTGCTAACTTCCTACAGTATATAACCAGAAATAGAACCTTTATTTTCATCAGATGCTCCATGGGTTGTGGGGAAAGTTAGCTTATTAGGCCAACCTATAACCCAGTCATGCCATATTGATCTTTGTTTTTCAAACAATGTTTAAAAGTGACTGAACTTTGAGGATGAATATCACCAAGGAGAAACTGTGACTGGGAAATTATGGTCTGGACCTCTCAAACAAGAGAGGCAGGAGAACTCACAGCCAGAGAAAGAAATGTAGGAAGACTCTGCCCTAATGGATGAAGCAGTTAAAAGTGACAGAAGTTTGTGCTTTCAGATTTGCTAGATTCTGTTACTGACCATTAGGCCACTTGGGGGCTCCTCCTCTCTCTTGTCTAGTAGTTTCCTAGGCAGCATGTCTTCCCCTCGTTCTCCAAGGTCATCTACTCATTCCATTACAAACCTAATTTCTGAAAATAGCTGATTCTTTATCATCTCATGCAATATTGATGCAAGGATAGCAATTACATATTCAAGGATGGTGGGGGCGTTAAAAGGGTAGCGAAAATTCTGCAACACCATGAAAATATTTTGCATATATTCTTTGTAAATACTTCACAATTTTTTTCAGCAACCTGAAGGTTAACATTTGGAGCATTTGTATAGGTTCCCTAAATTTTTCTTTCATTATTTGCATTTTCAAATGCATGAAGAAATGTAACTTGAGATTTTGTTTTTGTAGAAACTAAAACAATTCAATGTGTTCCCTGAAGGTAGTAATTTTAGAAGAGCATCCAATTCTCTGTACTCTGCAGATTCTGTATTGTTTTGTTTCCTATTTTGCCCTGTCTTGCAACAGGAATGGGAATAGTTACATCAGTGGAAAACACAAAGAAAAAGTATTGAATTGATAAATTACATTTTAACAGCATGCCTGACTATGTCACAAAATTTAGATTAACATTGCAAACATACAGAGTTTGGCCTTGAACTTTTTGTACTCTGCCTTTATTTTCCAGCTGTGTAATTCTAGTATACAAAATAGCACTCTGCTTATGGGTGCTGCAGCATCTCCTACCTGAGTCAACAAACTGTGAATAATCTCTCCTGGGCAATGTTTGTTTTGATCAGCATAAAGTAATTGAATAGTCAATTGCCTCCCTTACATTTTCTTTATAGACCTAAGAACCATCCTGCTTGTTAAATAGCTGCCTCCCACCCACAGACACTTGAAATGAAGTTACAATGGTAAAGAAGCAGGAAATGATGGATTCATTAGCCATTCCACTGCCAGGTTGACATTTGCCCTCCACTTTTCCACCAACGTGCTGTCATTCTCTTGATCTTTTCTCTATTAAATGATTACAAAAGGAAGGAAATAATTATATACATTACTTGTTGGACATTATTTGTTGCCCAGTTAACCCTGATATTAATCACTTAGAGATGCAAAAGAACAAAACCAGAAAAGAGGCATTTGTTATTTCTTATTTGGTGTCATAAATATGTAGGAATCCTATGTGAATGAATGAAAGCCATGTTCTGAAAAAGGATGGATTTGGGTTTGAGGTAGGGTCGAAATTCTGAAACCTACCAAAGAGCAACAAAATGAAATCTAATTCTTATAAAATAAGTGGGTATACATGAGTATGTGCATCCTTTAGAGCAGGGGTCCCCAACATGCCAGCATGCCAGAAACTGGGTCATACAAACAAGTGAACCTGCATCTGCAGGATGCAGGCAGCATGCAAAACCACATCCCCCCTAGTCTGTGGAAAAACCTCTTTCTACAGAACCTGTCCTTGGTGCCCAAAGGTTCGGGAGCACTGCCTTAGAGCAATGAAAACCAGTTTCAGATATGGAGACATAGGACCTTGATAGTGGTGAGTTCCTCATTTTTCACTTTATAGTCCACTTTAAATTTCACTTCACTGTGCTCAAGTATAACTTATATGTGGTATGTGTGTGTACACACATGTAAGTGGTATATACACATACATACACACACACACACACACACATATAGAGAGAGAGGGAGAGGGAGAGAGAGATGACTTTTCTGTGGTGTCCAATTGTATGTACCCCATGCATAAAAGCTAAAAGCAATCAACTCTGAAAAGCTGAAATGTTCCTGTAGTACAAGTTTCTACTGCCAGTTTCCCACAAGGAAACTCAGTTGGGAAGCCAGTAGGAAGTTGGAAGTCGCTCACCCTCTCGTTGGTTTTTTTGCCTACTTGTGGTCATTCTGTTTCTCTGTTTAGGTAAGGAAATATCTCTGAAATGACCTAACCAGGCACATGATGTCTAGTTGTTGTTGTTTTTTACTATTTATCAAATCTGTCATTAATTCACTGCATACTTGGAATATTGGAATAGCACACTGCATGGGATATTGTGGAGACTGTTAGCTTTATGTTTTTCTAAATCTAAGTTGGAATTTTTTGCAAGAATGTCATGGTCTTGGTGGTGCAGGCTGTTAATAGCCTAGCACTTAGTTCCAGCTGCCTGTAATTATTGCAGGCTCGAATCCCACCAGGCTTCCATCCTCTCGGGGTAGGTAAACTGAGGACCCAAGATTGTTGGGGGCAATAAGCTGACTTTGTGAAAATGCCGCTTAGTAATAAGCAGGCATATACAATGGAAGGAAGGCTATTGCTGAGCGCATTGGGTTGTATCCCAAAAATTGTAAGCCACCCTGAGTCTCCGGAGAAGGGCGGGATATAAATATGAATTTTTAAAAAATGGTCCAAGCTGTTGTTAGCACCAAGCTTTGCTTTTGTTGAGTGAGTAGCACTCTTAAGTTTACTTGAAAAATATTTACATCAATTTGATTTTGATATTGTTTCCATGGCAGTGTCCATGTGTTAGACCTGTTCTTTAGGGTGTTGGGAAAAGGTACTGATATTAATATCAAATTATCCTGGCAGAACTCTGTGTCACCTACTTAATTTTGTATATCTAGCCTTAATTTTCTTATTATTCCAGATGCTATTTTCCTTCCAACTTTAGCATTCAAGGCACCTACAATAAGTATGATATCATTTTTGAGTTTTGTGTTGAGAAGTATGGTCATAGGAGGACTGCTTGCAGGTTGGTAAGCTTTGGCTGAAGAAAGTTACATGCCATTTATGCACTCTTCATTCCTACCGTCTGCTTCATATGTTCCAAACCCATATGGCACAATTCTACTACAGTTAAGTAACTCAAGTAACAAATGAATCAAAGCATAATATTTGTATGTTAATTTATTGAGGAAAATTATCCAAAACATTGCACAAACTGTAGACAGGCAGTAATGTTCTTTTTGGAGAGTAGTTGTTTTCTCCTTGCAGTCCTGCCATATGCATCATTGTTGTTCAGTGTTTTCATGATGATGATCATATGAAAACTTTTGCCAATGCAAATGTTCCTTAGACATTACCCTGGAGTTCTTTGAGACCTCTTGGAATATTACACAACTTGTAATTGATGTGATTTTAGTTGTTTCACCACTCCTGAAGAGGTTAATAATGATGCTGAATTGTCTCCCTTTGTACATTATCTGCCTGATGGTATACTGGTGGAGTTTAAACTCTTTGGATATAGTTTTGTAACTTTTCAGTCTGATGAGCATCACCAACAGTTGTTTGGAGGTTTTCAGAAATCTCCTTTGTTCAAGCTATGATACACTTGCACATACCTATGTGGTAAAAATCAGACTTTAATAGTGAATGCCAGGAATCTGGTCATTGAATAAAGCAATATCTCTCACACTTGTACCTGATTATCATCCTTGATTGAAACACCTGACTCTAAAGTCTCTTCAAATGAATTGATAATTCTAGAGGTTCGCATACATTTGCCACAAATATGTAGCTTTGCTTCATTTTCCTCAGTGAGAGGCATTTCTGATGAAGCAGAATTGGGCAATACAAAAATCATATGTAGTCTTCCTTGTCATTCCACTTTTTTATCTAAGGGATAAAGAAATTATGTGCTATTCTGAGATACCAGTGCAAATATAAATATAAATAATTTTACATTAGGTATGTAAATTACTTGGAAAATCAAATATTGAGCCTTGTATATTATACGTAATGTTACAGTCAGATGAAATGTTCTAGGAAAAATCTGGGCTGAACTATGTAATGTGTCTCTGGCTTTCAGGGTGCCTAAAAAGCAGTCAAGATGACTTGGAACCTCTTCAAAAAACATCCCAAACCTGAACCCATAATAGCTGTTACCACAGGTGCTCCAGTATCTCCTACCACTACAGTAGCACCAGCAGTCTCCCATGAAGATGCAACGCAGATCTCAAGCCCAGTGGAGAGTACGGAGGACAGTTTGGCTAAGTTAAAAGAAAAGTTTATGAATGAAATAAATAGTATACCTTGTAAGTAACGTGATCTTATTTTGGACATATCTGGCATCAACATAGTTCTGGGTCTCATTGTTCCATCCTTGCCTTTTCTAACGTTTTGCATATCTATAGAACGTAAAGGTTAGATGCCAATCTACCCTCCTCCCCCTTTTATTATGAATTGCAAGAAATAGAATTATATATTTGATTAAATAGACCAAACTACTTAAGGACATTTGTTGAGAAAAGTAGAAGGTGGCCTGAAATACTTTTTTTTTCATTTTAGTGAAAAGATACAGAGGGGGGAGAGAGAGAGAGAGAGAGAGAGAGAGAGGACCTACTAGAAAGGCTATGTTAATCTAATAGTAATTTCAAGTTGAGGTAATGTAGAGTAATGGAGGATGACTTTGTTTATAGAAAATCAAAGAGGGAAAGAAATGTTCTACATTGGGAAAAGATTCTGCAATGGAAATAGATTATCCAAAGCAGGGGTGTCAAACTTGCGTTCTGATGGCATTGTCACATGGTGTATCATGACTTTTCCCCTTCACTAAACTGGACATGGGTGTGGCCAGCACGTGACATATCTGGGCCGTGGGCTGCGAGTTTGACACCCCTGATCCAAAGGATCAACCATTTGAGTGGCAACATTCAGAAATGTTCTGAGTGGGTCACAATTACCTAATTTATGGAATCCCCTCCCAACCTCTCTGCATTTAGTCTTGCAGCAGTGATGATAGCTTGTAAGTTTTAGCATAGATTGATTCTGCACTTAAAAAATAACCCCAATTTTCTTGACTATTGTATTTTGACTTTGTTTCTTTAAAGGTGTTTTCAATAGTTGCTTGTAATGTTTTGATCTAAGTTGTGTAGGTGATCCTGAATTGGAAAACATAAAAAAGAAATGCTATTAAAAAAATAAGTTGGGCACTGCAAAATGTGAAGAGAAGCACTCTGCAAAGAGCTTGTCCCAGGTAGTTGAGGCAGCTGCATCTTCTGGAAGGCTCAGAGGAGTTGCCTCAGAATCATTCTCTGCCATCTCTCCTTGCATCTGAAGTCACACAGGGTGTGGCTTTTAAACTTGCTTTAAAGGACATGCACAGCCTTAAAGAAATGACATTTGCGGGCTGTGCATGTAATGTGAAACCTCTAGCACTTCCTGCTATCCCGTTCCCCATATTCTGCCTATATTTTCACAGTGCCATCATGGGCCCTGATTGCCATTGCTGTCGTTGCTGGATTGTTACTGCTGACCTGCTGCTTTTGCATCTGCAAGAAATGCTGTTGCAAGAAGAAGAAGAACAAGAAGGACAAAAAGGGAATGAAAAATGCTATGAACATGAAAGATATGAAAGGCCAGGTGAACATATATCATTGGATGAAGACCAGTTGGGAAACTGCTGTTATTTAAGATATGGGGGAACAAGTGCTCATTTTCTGGTGGGCTTATCTAGAGTGGCATAGATACAAGAGAGTACAAGAAAGTACAAGAGAGCAAACAAACAAACAAATTGCTCTGTCCCAGAAAATATACCAGATCAAGAAATAAACAAGAACTGGAGGGATAGAAAAGTTTGTCTAAAAACTATTACTCTTAATTGATTACTTGATTACTCTTAAAAAATCAAAAGAGATAGACCATAATAATATTTCAGGTTGAGGAATTCAGAAAATGAGACCGATAGTCACTGTTTCCGGTGACAAAATGCATATTCTAACTTTTGCTTCCTCTTTTTTTCTGAGCTTTTTTTTCATAAAACAGTTGCTTGCTTTCGATATTTGATACAACAGAAGTCACTTTATTTTATTGTGCTATAATCTTACTTTACTACAATACCATAGTTTAATTTTAGTACGGTTTTACTACAGTATTGTAACTGCATTTAATTTTACTTTATTATTTTATTTTAGCATTTGTTATTATTATTATTATAATTTTGGCAGTCAGTTTCTCTTATATAGACAAAAATAAGGATACATTTCTTTCCATAGAAACCAGGAGCTTCTAATTCCATTTGTAACAAATATTTTAAAATATTTATTGTCAGAAATCTACAGTTCTCAATTGTATATATGAAACATTTCTTTATATATTTTTTATTTATAAATTTATAAAATATATTAACTATCTGAATTCCAAAATACAGTAAGTGATATAAAAGTCTTAAGCATAACACAGAATTAATATAAAGTACACATATTTTTCAAACATTTTTACAAGGAAGCAATTTATACATTTTAGAAGCAATGAAGTGGCTTTTAATCTTCTTTTGCATATATTTTAATTTTTTCCCTAAATTAGCCAAGGGTATTTCTAGGTGTTTCTAACTTTGTTTTTTCTTTTGCCTCAGAATTTCAGAAAACATTACACTTCTTAGCATGTGAGAAAGCATAACAAAGAACTCAGTTCCTGCTATGCAAAAATAACTTTTCTATGTAACCTAGCAATGCAATATACAGTTTCTCTAGGTATTAGAGAAAATATACAGGATAAAGATTTATCACACAAACAAAAAAATAATAGTAGTATTTAAAGTAGATCCTTTTGTGCTTGCAGTATCAAACATGGTGATCTTGAGACTATTCACAACAATTGAGCCTGTTTGTGTTTTGGTTCCTCAACTTCCCATAAGTCTCCACTCCCCTAACATTTCAGGCAAAGTTGAGGTGGCGGTTGAGTTGGGAAAGTTGGACAATTCTAGTCTGATACCCCAAGGAATCAAGTCAGCATTAAGTAGCAATGTAGGCAAAAGATGTACCAACACAAACTCTTCTAAAAGTAGGTTTTCATTTGGCAGCAATCTTTAATAAGGAGGGAGTCAGAGTGTCCATATCAAGAAAAGTATCATCATTCTGGCTACTGAATAGTGACTCTGTGGAAAATGTGGTGATGCCGAGAGAATGTTTTTATCAGAGAATGACTGGGAATTCTCACAATTCAACACCCCTCAACAGAGTCATGTGGGGAAAGCTGCCCTATAGAAATCCGGAGACAGTGTTCTCATAAAGACAAGATAGTCTGAGCTTTCTTTCTGCTGAAATTGGGATGGTAATAACAATATAATTAGAGAACCAGTTTGGTGTAATGGTTAAGGCACCAGGCTAGAAAATGGGAGATATAGTCCTACATTAGGCACAAAGCTAGCTGGGTGATCTTGGGCCAGCCGCTTTGTCACAGCCCTAGGAAGGAGGTAATGACAAACCATTTCTGAAACTCTTGCCACATAAAGTGCAGAGACTTGACCAGGTAATCTCCAAGAGTCAACATTGACTCAAGGGACCAAAGAAAAAGGTAGCATAATTAGGTACATCACACTGTAACACTATGTTAGGAAATTAAAATATAATGAATTTAGAAAACTATCAGTTTTCAGAAGCACACCCAACATTCGCTATATTCAGGCATTCAGAATTCCAGAACTCTCCACACTTTTGTAGATAATTGCCTATTAAGCATGATTGGCTGACACAGAAAAACAATTGTGCATGCAATCTGTGGGTCTTTACACCCATGTGAATAAAGACCCTGCCTGGCTCATGATGGAGCCTGTGGCAGAAACAGTTGAAAATGCTAAGGTATTTTGTGGCATATTTTTTCTCAATGTGCAATATAAGTAGACTTATTATTTGTATGACATTGGAAGCAACAGAGCTTATGTTGGATGCTTACCTGAGAGTGCTTCAGATTTAAGAATGCCTGAATAGAGTTATTCAATATTTTATTTCATGCAAGCACACTATTATGTGGATGGTATGTATTTTCTGGATAGATTCTTGGCTATATCCTCCAGCTTTCTAAACATAACAAAGATAGGAAAATAGAAACAGGCAAGTAACCTTTTTTCCCTTCCTATTGGAGACTGCAGTCAAACTCATCTAACCATTATGTTTTGGAGCATATATAGCCGCTAGAATCCTGCCTAATATTTACATATAAAGGAAGGAGATGGAGGAGATTGTTATTAATGTTTCCCCAATACCAAGATGACTTTGATAGGCCCTTCTGTTAGTCTTATTTATAACCTACGCCCTTTTCCCCATTAGAGCTGTGATTCCATTTTAGCCTGTTGAGATAACACAGATGGAAAATTATCACTTACAAAAAGCACAAGAGGATTTGTGCAAGGATGGTCTCGGGAAGCAATTTGCCAAGGACCATCTATAAATCTCAGCTCATAAAAATTTCTTATGTAGTATCCCATTTGAAGTTACTATCTCAGTAATTCCATTATTCTATTGTTCAGGATTATAATACCTGTTTTGTAAGCATAAATCAAACTAGCTCAGCAGCAAATCACATTAGCAATTAATCTTGACAAACCTCAGGCTATGAATGGTGATGGCTTCTTCTTTCATATTGGAATACTTTGCTTTACTAATGTAGAGAAACATTTTGTCGTCCATCACTCAAACTACATTAATCAGGCATTAATCAAAGTTGCTTGACTGCGAAATGGGCAACATTTAATAAATAAATACATTTTCCATGACATACTTTAAGGATTCAGAACTCCAGTCTTTTGTTGTATCCAGTTTTGAGCTGGACTCACTTTACAAAGGGTTTCCTCTGTGTTGAGGTATGAATTAGTTCTCTTACCAAACCATAAAATAAAATACTAACTTCATTTTAATAAAGAGATATATTGTTAAGTTTGCATGAAGAGTCAGACGCGAAGAGTTTCAGTGAAGAGTTTATTAAATGACTACAGCTCGAATGGACCCGACTTGGCTGGGCTACGGCTGCTTCTTATAGCCAGCAGCCGTAGTTGCCAGCCAATCAGAGTGCAGGGTTTTTCCCGCACTATTTAAACCAATCCCATTTGACATTTTACAAGAACAGTTCAAAATAAACCAATAACATTTAAACCTACATACATAACACCCTCCCCACTAGGTTCAGTCCATACCAAACCCCAACCTATCTAATGTATTCTTTTAAATAGGTGAGGCTCTTTGCGTATGCGTTGAGACCTTCGTGGTTCAGAAGTTTTACATTCTCACCCAGTGAGAGAGGAAATGTGTCTGCTGACATTTCCCCATTGGGACTTCCTGTGAAAGAAGACCCTGTTTGACTGTTAGAATCTGGTCTCTCCCCCAACCCATCTCCATCCCGATGTCAGCACCTAAGTCAGGTAGTGATGTGCAATCTTCCACTTCTAAGGATGGATTTTGGCATTGTGACAGGTTTTGGGATGGTTCCTGTCATAATGGCTCGTTACACATGGGGTTGATTCTTGCTTGCTGATTTTCCTCCTGTTCCTCCCCTTCCCCTAGAATTGACATCAGGTGAGGGAACTAGAGAGAGACAAGGGCGATGTTCCTGAGAGAACCTGGATCTTAACTGATCAATGTGCCTGCTCCAGAGGAGTCCGTCCTCTGTTTGCACCCTGTAAGAACGAGGGCCTGTGATCTGAGTTATCTCAGCAGGAATCCACAAAGGTTCACCTATGAGGTTCTTAGCATAAACAGAATCACCCACACTGAATGTGCGAACTTTGGAAGTGGAATCCAGTGGTGCATTGGGTGCGTAAGTGGGATGAAGGCGGTCAAGGGGAGACCTAAGTTTCCTACCCATCAACAACTCTGCTGGGGATAAGTTATTAGATGGGTTAGAGTGATGTGCTGAACACTGAGAAGTTTTTCAACTTTCTCAGTGATGTCCCCAGGACCCAGTTGCTGAAGCTTCTCTTTGGTAAAAATGTACCATGCGTTCAGCCCAGCCGTTAGGGTGCCCAGGGGCAGTAAGGGCATGTCTGATACCCTGTTGTGCTAAATAGGATTCAAAAGGTTGGATGTAAAAGGGATTCTGTTGGTTGTGTAAATTAGGAGCCATTGACTAGATGTCAAAAGGTTGAAGGCCATTGTCAGGAAAGAAATCAGGTAACCCAGTTACAAAAGTTTTCTGAGCTGCTTGATGACAGCATCAGTTGTGGTGGATGCCATGGGAAGTACCTCTAGCCATTTGGAATATGCATCT
This sequence comes from Naja naja, assembly GCA_009733165.1. Lineage (NCBI taxonomy): Eukaryota > Metazoa > Chordata > Lepidosauria > Squamata > Elapidae > Naja > Naja naja. Next base: position 40,814,166 of record CM019150.1, read on the forward strand.
ACTATAATAAGAAAGGTGTGCCCTCTGGTAGGGCCAGCGAAATCAATGTGAATCCTAGACCAGGGGCCCCTAGGACATTCCCATTCCTGTGTGAGGTGGGCAGGCCTGACTACCTGACAGTTGGGACAAGATGCAACCCAGTTTTCAACCATTTTGTCAATACCTGGCCACCATACATAACTCCTGGCCAATCCTTCATCTTACAATATCAGGATGACCCTCATGTAACATTTCCAAAACCTCTCTTTGCAGTTTTGCAGAAATAACCACCCTGTTACCCCACAAAATACATCCTCTTAATACAGATAATTCAGTTTGCCTGGACTTAAAAGGATGGGTAAGGTGAGGTAGATTTTGAAGAGGCCAACCTTTCTTAATCCAGCCTAGAACAGGAGCCAACACAGTGTCTTTGGCAGTCTCTCTGGCAATTTCAGCAGCATGAACTGGAAGCTTGGCAACAGTTTCTAGGAAAAAGGTGTGTGTTTCAGGTTCAAAGTCCTCCTTGTGGCAAGGAAGTGGGCAACGACTAAGTGAATCAGCATGTCCAATGTCCTTGCCAGGCTTGTAGATAAGTTTGTATGAATAAGCTGCAAGAAATTCAGTCCACCTCAGCATTCTTGGTGACAGGATAGTAGGTGTAGGCTTGTCTCCTGCCACAATGCCTAACAAAGGTTTGTGATCTGTAACAATGGTAAATGTTCTGCCATACAGATATTCATGAAATTTCTTAACAGCTGCAACAACTGCCAATGCCTCCTTGTCCAGTTGGCTGTAATTCTCTGCTTTGGTCAAAGTGCAGAGTAAAATGCAATAGGGGCTTCTCTCCCACTGGGAAGCCTGTGGCTCAACCCCCCCCCCACTCCAAAGGGGATGTATCACAAGTCAGGACAACAGGCAAATTCTCAGAGAACTGTATCAGTACAGCATCAGAAGTGATTAGTCTTTTAATACTGTTAAATGCTGATTGTTCCTTCCTGCCCCAGACCCAAACAGACTTCTTATCAAGTAATCTGTGCAATGGTTCAGCAATGGTTGCCTTTTGAGGCAGGAACATGTGATAAAAGTTAATAAGTCCAAGGACAGCTTGTAAATCTGTTTTGCATTTAGGTCTAGAGGCTTCTTTGATTGCTTTAACCTTGGCATCTGTAGGGTGGATGCCATGCTTGTCAATCATGTAGCCCAGGAACTCAACCCTGTCAGTCTTAAGAGTGCATTTTTCTTCCTTGACTTTTAACCCCGCTTTCTTGAATCTGGTAAGGACTTCTCTGAGTCTCTCTTGTAATTGAGTGTCATTTTCAGAGATTAACATCATCAAAGTAAAGGCACTACCCTGGCAGTCCTTGGAGCATTCTTTCCATAAGGCTTTGAAAGATGCCTGGTGCCACGCTTACTCCAAATTGTAACCTTTTACATTTGAAGGCACCTCTATGAGTCACAATGGTTTGGGCCTCTGCAGTGGCATCATCAACTGTTAGTTGTTGATATGCCTGGGCCAAATCCAATTTGGCAAAGACTGTACCTGCCAAGTGAATGTAACAGATGATGCACTACTGGAACTGGATATGCGCTCTGCTGCAGCGCATGGTTCAGTGTCCCCTTATAGTCTCCACAAATTCTTACTGACCCATCAGCCTTGACTGGTGTGACTATGGGTGTCTCCCATCTGGAGTGGTCAGTGGGCTCTAAGACCCCTTGAGCTATTAATTTGTCTAATTGAGCATCAATTTTTTCCTTTAAAGCAAATGGAACCCTTCTGGGCTTTAAATGAATTGGGGGCACCTTGGGATCTAGGTTGAAAGTGATAGGGGTCCCCATATACTGCCCAATCCTTCACTGAAGACCTCTGGAAACTCAGACTTCAAGGCCTCCTCCCATTCAGAGTTGCTCACTGATTGATGCCAGTCACCTCAATGCCTAGTGGATTGAACCACTCAAGTCCCAGCAAGCTTGGGCAATCCTTTTCCATGATGGTCAGGGGCAACGTTTGGTGTGGCCTTTGAACGTTGAATTCTCTTGTTCCAACTACTGGAATCTTGTTCCTTGGTAGTCTTTAAGAGTCAGTGCTTGCTTGGAAATGCTTCTTCTGAATGTTGGGAAGTAGCCTGTGAATAGTGTCCCATGACACCATAGATAAATAAGAGCCGAGTCCACTTCCATTTGGCAAGGCCTTCCTTAAATGAATACCTTCACATGTACTTTTCTGCTTCTCAAGGGTGAAGAATGACCAATGGTGATTGTTTGATGAGTTTCATTCTTTCCATTTGCTTCTGAGTTGCGCCCCATCTTCTCAATGAAATTGTTGGGCTTGAATTCCTTCTCAGGGAATTTCTTCCTACTAGGTGGAGTTCTGGATGATTTGCAGACTCTTGCTAGGTGACCCCTTTCTCACAACGCAGGCAGATGGTTCTAAAACTTGCAATTCAGTGCTGGCCCCCACAGCCTCTGCAATAAAATTCTTGCCTTTTTTTCCAAGGTCCTTCCTTCTTCTCCATTCTGAGTCTAAAAATTCCTTCCACCCTCACTACAGTCTGAATCAGAGTTTATATGTTTCTTAATGGGTTGTTGTGGATTTTCCACATCAGAATGGCTTGAGGCCTTGTTAATCTTTTTTGGCTGCTGCTGAGGACTTGGTGCTTCGCTGAAACAGCTTCCTCATGGCCTCCTTAAATGATCTTAGGTTTCATTAGTAATTTGCTCTGTAAGACCTTATCTTTAAGGCCTAGAACAAACCGATCAATGATGGCCTCTTCTAAGTTGGTAAACTCACAAGCACCCCAATGTCCCTTAAACTTGCCATGAAGTCATTAACATTTTTGCTTTCCCCTGATCCCGGACGGTAAAACTCATGTTCTTAATGAGGCACGATACTTGTATGTATGGGCTCTTAAAAGCTTTTCCAAATCAGGCCATTCCATTACCTTCAAGTCTGCAGTCTAACGCCGCTTTATCTTTCGGAAGACCGTGAGAAATACCGCCTTCTTCTTCCGGGGATGTCGGTCGCTCTTCCAAGTACATCTGGAAGCGATCCGCATATGATTCCCAGTCTCCGCCGCTGGATCAAACGGGGCTGGGGGTGTTCAGCACAGCCATCTCATCTTCTGTTTGTCTTCCGCCGTTCTTCAGGAAATCCCACCTTGCCGCCAGTGTTAAGTTTGCATGAAGAGTCAGGCGTGAAGAGTTTCAGTGAAGAGTTTATTAAGTGACTACAGCTGAATGGACCTGACTTGGCTGGGCTACTGCTGCTTATAGCCAGCAGTGAGTTGCCAATCAGAATGCAGAGTTTTCTCGCACTATTTAAACCAATCCCATTTGACATTTTACAAGAACAGTTCAAAATAAACCAATAACATTTAAACCTACATACATAACATATATAACTGCAGGTAGACAGTAATTCCCATCCTGTCTCACCACTGAGCATTGACCATGTAATTTAAGATTGAGTTTAGGGTTGATGAGAGCAGGAAAGCACTTATTTGTCATTTTTGATTTAGGAGTACGGACTTGAAAGATATATTGGAGATCATCTAATCAAGCCTACTGCTCAATACAGTGGGCTTGATTAGATGATCTATAAAATAAATATATATAGTTGCAACTTTTTCGGCAGAGTCTACCATTTGCCAAGGCCATTTTCTTATGCTGGAAAATATTTCCTGTACTATTTCCAACTGCTATTTTTAGTCCTGCCCTCTAGAGCAATAAAGAGCTAGTCTGCTCCATTTTCTTCATGACAGTTTTTCAGATATTTGCAGATCCCAATAACCTGAATCCTTTTCTCTGGCCTAATCATATTGTGGGTGTATGTTTTTACAGGCCTACAAGAATAGGTACTCGTAAATTCCCTGAAGAATTGCAGAAGGCCTCAGAAGATGTATGAAAAGTTAGTGTTATGAATCACATCTCTAATTATTAATGAACTGATATGGCATAAAAGGCATAGGGATTAGTGGTGGACTGGATTCTTTACATGTTGTGGACCCAGTTTTGACTTTGGGTATTTACAGTGCCTGAGACCCTGGCAAGCTGTCAAACAGAGAAGACAATGCATCAAAGTGGATTTAACCCAGCTTCCTAAGAACAGAAACCATCTGGTTGTTTTGTTTACAAATTCTTCCCATTAAAAGCCAAAGGACTGAAGGCTTTTATGTCCATGACCTCTATCTCTATGAATTGAGCATGGTCCAAATTAAAACAGTCAACATTTATGCGATCTACAGTTTATGAAATAATACTCAGATTCTATTAAATTAGGCTTTCCAATTCTTTTCATTACTGCATTGATTTCAACATCCAAGATTTCAGACAGAAAATAGATGTGGTTATTAGTGTGGGATATCTAGATGCATCAGGGATTGAGATTTACAACCCTCAGCCACATTTTTTTTAAGTAAACAGGAACCATGGTCAGGATGACTACTAAAAGGCAACTAAATTTCACAAGGCATTTTTATTGAGGCATTCTAGTCATAGTAAGAACAGATGTTGGTTCTGTATATGATTTTATCAGATGTGTCCTGGTCTGATAGCCCATCTATGCACAAATGAAAGAAGTGACAAACTGTAAGGAGAACAAAAGCTTTCATTGGCTAATTTCCATGCTCCAATTTCTGTCAAGGAAGACTGCCAATAGCAAAAGACAGAAAGAGAGCCTTTCTCCTCTCTAACCTCTAGAAGTGTAGAATCTCACTTAGCTAGATCATTGTAACAGCTGTGTGTCTTTTCTTTGCAATTTATTTTTCATTCTTGTTCTTCATAAAGGGCCTTTCTAGTCACAGGAGAGGTCATCCTTGAGTTACTAATTGGCTGTGTTTTCTCTGTCTCTTTCTCTCTGTTCCCTTATGTATTTCTGTGCTTTTTTCTTTTTGGCTTCCAGAGAAACACAGGTCTACTAATTACCTTCAGTTTTCTTTTATAGTGCTATTGACCATTAAATATGGAAGATGAAATTGGCTGATATAAAATGCTACCTTTTGTTTCGCTGATTGGATTAAATGAAACTGAATGCAAAAAGAAAAATAGTGATGTGCATTAAGCCAAACAACATACCTTGATAAATAAACTTTTTGAAAATGATCTCCCCAAAGAAGGCCACCTCAGTTTTGAAACAAAAGCATAATGGAGACCTGCTGATGTATTTATATCATGCTCCTTGTTGAGGGCCTTACACTTGCTTTTACAAGCATACAGTATTGCAATGGAAGTGGGAGCTCTGTTTTAATCCAGTTTCTTTGGGAAATTAGAAAATATTAGAATTGTTTTGTTGGCTTATTCTGTCTGGGGCAGCCATCCCTTTTATAATGCGCCTTGGAAAGTGTGGAATCTGCAGTTTCTCAGGAGTACTTGTGATGTTGATAATTTGTAAAGTGTTCGTGTCTATAATGCCCTTCTCTTCCTTCTCTGTGCTCTCTTTGTCATCATTCTGTGTTGTTCTGTCTCCATCTTTTCTGACTAACCTGGATGTCAACACACGGTAGGTCCTATTCAAATGTCAGTGCCCTTTGAGGCACAAAAGGGACAAGGGAAGAGGGTTTATGGGAACTAGTCAACCGAGGGCCCACGTTCCATACTTAGACTTTGTATAAATGATAGAGTTAAAACTAATGTTCTACTTTAACTGAGAATTTTTTAAAAATCTTTCATTTCTGGTTGAGAAAATTTATAATTAGCTAATCAGAATGAAGTCCAATCAAAATACAAGGTGCACTAACTAAAACAGACAAAATATTTTATTGCGTTACCTGTATATCTCATCAAAGCTGAAACTGCATGGGTTGAGATCATGGAGGAAGCATCAAAAAGGCTTCTCAGTGACACTATGAAGGTCTAGGTATGACAGGTAAAATGCTGAAAGAGTTATCCAGCATTATTGGCCTGTACATGCTTGTGAGATGTTCTGGAAACACTACCGTTTTGAGAACAGACATTAATGCTCATTTAGCCAGATTTAATAAAATATAATTTAGAAGTCTGAGAAAGAATAATGAATGTTTGCCTTGATAATCTGCATGCTTATGCATGTATGAGTGTTTGAATCTTTTTTTAAAGTTAAGTAAGAAAGGAATCATTGGGGTTATTTAAGATTTCCATTTATTTGGAAACTCCTTCAATGAATTTCTTTATGGACAATGCATTTCTAAGCTGCTTTGTCTGCCTCGGCTACTCCATTTCCCATAGATTTCTCATTGAGATTGATATCATTTGCTAGCACACAATAGCTGTTACACGAGCCTGACTTCTTCCATGATATGGATACATTTAACCATGTTGGCTGAGGAATCCAGGAAATTGCCCGCTAAAATATTTAGTAGCTGCCAGACAGGAGAAAGCAGAATTACACTGATACCACTGTTGCAGTGCTTTCCCTGAATTCATAACTAAAATAGAATTCATAACTACTGATTAGATAAGAATTTAAGTGTTAATTATATGTAAGATGTTTGCATTTTTAAAAAATATTGAAGTATTCAAGCTGTATCCTTCACTAAATCTATCAACAAAGAAGAGATAGATTCTCTGCACAATTGAGATGTGTATGAGAGAATAAGAAAGTTGCATGTTAGTTTACTAAATTAAAATGACGAAGAAACTCAATTCCCCCTCCCCTTCTCATTTGGGCTGGAAAGCCATGCTCTATTCCTATGGTAAATCTGAGTTTCTCTACTAACATAAGATATTGCGTGTGTGTGTGTGTGTGCCTGTAGGTGGAAGAAGGCTCTTGATGTATAGTCACTCTTTATGGAAACATGTGCTCCTATTTCTTTTCTAGAACAAACAGGATGATGATGATGATGGCGATGAGGAAGGAGAAGGAGAAGAGGAAGAGGAAAAAGAACCAGAGAATCTGGGCAAACTGCAGTTCTCCCTAGATTATGATTTCCAGGCTAACCAGGTAATGTATACACATTAATAAATGTAAATAAAAGAAACTTCATTCTAACTTCCTCCGCTGAGAGTGATAATGAAGACAGAAGTTTAAAAATTCTTAAGAAAATAGGCTTGGAATTGCTGCCAGGCCTTGGGTAGCTCTAGACCAGTCTGAAAATAGCACTAGTAGTGCAGTAGTCATCCTGAAGGAGTATGAAAACCTAGAGAAGAGTGAGATCTTGATTTAAAGCATTAAGCTATAAGTACTTTCTCTGAGTACTGGAAGCCAAGATGGTTTCAGAGTGGCAACTATCAAATTGGATGTAGTTGCCTCAGCTCTTCTGATTTCTTCAGGCTCCTGGATCATTGCACATCTGCAGATCCCCATGTGGGAAATGGCACTTCTGCAGAGGTCTTATGGCTTGTTGGTAGATGTTCAAGGTCTGCGGCAGATAGTATGAGGTACCTATAAGAACTTTGGACTTTATTGTAAACTCTCCATTGATTTATCTTGCATGAGAACAGTGTTTCTGGATATAGATCAACAGAATAATATGGGGCAAACTGGTTGATACTTGTATTTTAAAAATATGGGCTTCCATCAGGTAGCACCTCCTTACCTTTACCACAGAAATTAACAAGATGCTCCTTGGGATTTTGATATGTTGCCAACAGCAGTAGGGGAAGGAGATTTTCTATAATGTTTTCATTACAAGAATAGGAAGCCCATTTTTAGAGTTCCCTATTAGGTAAACTCCTGGGGTGTGCTGACAACTTTTATGCAGTTACCTGTGAGAAATAGTCATCATACATAAAGTATTACTAAGGTTCTACATATTGTTATCTTAGCAGGTAAACATTAGCTCAGTGCTGAATGTAAGCATCAGATTGCCATAATGCTTAATTTATTGTTTTTATTCTATTTCAATTTTTTTTAAAAAGAGTTTTATTTTTTAAAACAAACAAGTACAGACAAAACATAAAAAACATAAAACCATCCTCCATTTTATATGCATACAGTGTGTCAGTTGGTTACAAATCTTTTGTGCTATCCTTTCATTGTCATCACTCAAAGTTTGTATAAATTCTCATATTGTCAATCTAAGATATGCTTATATATTTATCAGTTATTAATCATTCATGACTAAACTATTTATTCCATCATTTATACGAGATATTCTCAATTTTGTTATAAAATTTATATTACATTTTCATCCAATGGTTATATATATTTATATTATATTTTATATCAATCTACTAAGCTTCTATTCTAAGATTTCCTGATGTATTACATTACCATGTCTTTTTATCCAACCATTGATAAAACAAATCCCATATCATGTAAAATTGTTTATCTTCTTGTTCTCTAATTTCAAATGTCAATTTACTCATTTCATCACAGTCCATGATTTTCTTAATAACTTCCTCCTGCACAGAAAAAAGGATTAGGAACTGGATAGTAGTATAAGTGAGTTGTACGTTAAAGATAGGAGGATTAAATCAGATAGTTTCCCACTTTGATTGGAACATACTGTTTCAAGATCTTTCTTTCTTTCTTTCTTTCTTTCTTTCTTTCTTTCTTTCTTTCTTTCTTTCTTTCTTTCTTTCTTTCTTTCTTTCTTTCTTTCTTTCTTTCTTTCTTTCTTTCTTTCTCAACAGCTCACTGTTGGAATCCTCCAAGCAGCTGAACTGCCAGCATTGGACATGGGAGGTACATCTGATCCTTATGTCAAAGTCTTCTACTTCCGGACAAAAAGAAGAAGTATGAGACCAAAGTACAAAAGAAGACCCTCAATCCAACCTATAATGAAACTTTTGTCTTTAAGGTAAGATTTCTAATCTGGATATTCTTTGCATGGTTAGTATGTTGGCTTGGCTATTTTGCCTTCAAAATAATTTGTGTACATCAGTGATTAATACCCAGCCTCACCCCAAATGGAACTAAAAAAGAAAAGGCTGGTAATGAAATGCTGAAGCTGGAGGTAGCAAAACTAATACTTGAAACCATATCAAACAGGACATTATTCCTATCGTAAATAGTCTACCAGTAAATGAGAACTGAAACATAATGGAGAAAAAGAATAAGAAAGTTGATTGAAATTTTAATAGCAAGAATTAAAATGGCTGGCAGGGCTCAACACTGCCAAGATACTGGAAAAGTTGTCTAAACAATACGTGACTCTAGCAATTACGTCTTAGGAAATAGATATTAGTAGCACTGTGATTAAATTCTCTAAAAAGTTTTCTTTTATGCATTACTGTATGTCAATACATGTGTTAGTCTTATTCTTATTTGCTTCACTGAAACAAAAATGCTACCCATTTGTCTTGACAAAGCAGTTTAGGTGGCCACTAAATTCTGTAGGACAATTTTTTGGAATATGGACATAATATAGAGATGGGCATAATATTTGTCAAAGCCAACACTGAAAGCTTTTCAGCCATTACCCTTGAAAAATACTGCTCTCCTCTAGCAACAGCAATAGCACTTAGACTTATATACCACTTCCCTGTGCTTTTACAGCCCTATCTAAGGAGTTTACAGAGTCAGCATATTGCCCCCAACAATCTGGGTCCTTGTTTTACCTACCTTGGAAGGATGGAAGGCTGAGTCAACTTTGAGCCTGGCGAGATTTGAACTGCCAAATTGCAGGCAGCTGGCAGTCAGCAGAAGTAGCCTTCATTACTGCATTGCAACCACTGCACCACAGTGGCTCTAGTTAATGATGTGGATGAGACATGCTAGCTAGGAACTTCTCCAAGACATTGTGGTTAGAAGACCTGCCTGACTGCCTAACTCCTAATGCCCAGGAATTTCACTATGCCTTAGAAGCAAGTTTGCCTCTATTACTTCATCAAACAGTTCTGAAGATGTATTATGTCTGAGCCTTTGTTGAAATAAACACTCCTTTGAAGTTTCATACAGTCCTCTAAGCATGTGAGAATATAAGCAATATTATGTTTTTATGACTTTCTGCTAAACAGAAAGTGGGCGGATCCATTTTTTCTATAGTTTAATATGAATGTCTGTCTTTAGACCATTCATTAACAGCTTCAAGGCTTTTTTAACTTACTAGGAGAATAAATAGAAATTTTAATATCCAGTTATTAAATAGTTTATGCATTTTTCTCCTCTTGCGTTGCAAATTTTGAGTCAATTTTATTAAGCTGATTCTCATATTTACTCAACATACTAGTGGAGTAATTTTATTTTTAATTAGTAACTGGATTTTAATCATGCTTTCCTTCTTTAAAATTCAAAATATTTTGAAGACAATGTATTATTTAAAACAACAAATTAAAAACAACAGCAAAATAAGAAATAATTTGAGGCAAAATAAGCATCAAGTCAAGCCAAAGATCTTGCTACACAAAGATCTGGTCATTTTTCTAAGGCTTTTAGATGCAGGGAGATGGCTTGCATTATTAAGAAAAAGTTCCCCTTTAAAGAGTAGTAAAAAAGAAAGAAAACTCTTTACCAGTTTATCTTGAAGGGTAATATGATGCCCTTGAAATCTTAAAAGTTTATTACTGCTTGAATGGTACTCTAAAGGGCAGCTTCCACCTAAAACTAATGAATAAGTACTTCAGTCCACCATTATTTCATAATAGTGAATATACTAGAAATTAAAGCAAGTGAGCCACAGCCACTTGCTTCTACTTTTTGAAAAGTTGTACTTTTCTTGGTACAAAAAGTGGCTGACCATTTTTAATCCTAGAATGAATGTCAGTTTAGAAACACTGGATCTATTTGTAATCCTCCAAGCTTTTGTACATTGTTTTCATTGTTTTCTTCCTCTTTTCCAAGGGCCTTAATCAAATTTCATGAAATTAGGCATCCCATATCACTAGATGAAAAGAAAGAAGTAGTCTCTTCTCTATTTCTTTGTTGTCATGTAGTGAAGATCCAGGTTTTTTGCACCCAAGATAGATTATAGCTACACAAGACCTTTCTAAAAGGTTTATCAATGTTTCCTTTCAAATGCTAAATATAAGCAATAGCACTATATTGGACATACATCACTCTCTAAGTGGTTTACAGAGTCATCGTATTGCCCCCAACAATCTGGGTCTTCATTTTACCCACCTTGGAAGGATGGAAGGCTGAGTCAACCTTGAGCTGCTTAGGATCAAAATCCTGGAGTGAGCAGTGAGTTAGCCTGCAGTACTGCATTCTAACCTCTGCACCACCACAGCTCTACAGAAATGCTATATTATTGAAAAAGTTCCTTGACTTTTGTTGTAACAGATTCCATACCAAGAGCTTGGTGGGAAGACTTTGGTGATGGCAATCTATGACTTTGACCGATTTTCTAAGCATGATATCATTGGGGAAGTCAAGGTACCCATGAATACTGTGGATTTAGGACAACCCATTGAAGAATGGAGGGACCTAGAGAGTGCAGAAAAAGAGGAGGTAAGTGTTTTCTCCACTTGCTCTTTGAACTTCAGTTGTGAAATATGGATTTAACTTTCTCTACAAAGAACCTAGAGGTGGTAAAGTTTGGGATAGTCTTGTGGTCTTGGGAAGAAAAAGTCCCTGCTAGCCAGAACTCCCATGCTTGGGTAGTTGAACTGTGCTTAATCTCTAACCAGTCTGCATCTTATCTCTCTGCTGTTAAGCTGTTAGGGAAGTGATGGGCCCGCCCCTAAAACCTAGTTCTGGTTTATTGCCTTGTTTGTAGAAGAAGGCTTTGGATTTAAAATGCAGCACTATTATGTGTATAGCTATCTACTTTGTAGGGGAAGTTGTCCTCCAAAACTAACAACTTCATATAATATGTTTTGTGCTACAGCTCTCATTAGCCCCAGTCAGTGTGATCAAGAACAAGCAGCGATGATGATATCTAAAAAGCCATCTGTTTCTAGAGCACTTCTGGGAAACTAAGTAATCCTACGTATCCTTTGCACTTGGCACAGGGAAATTCACTTTTCTAGCCAAAGGAAGAGTAACAGAGTCAACAGTAGACAGCTGGTCTCCCCCATATAAAAACTGCCCAAAAACAACACATTACAAATAAGATAGTTACATTTCTTTCTATCATAGGCACAGATAATTCATAAGACACAGTAGGAACTTTGAGTTCATTGTTTTCCCAATTTCCATCAACAGCCAGAGAAACTGGGAGACATCTGTATCTCATTACGATATGTACCCACTGCTGGGAAATTGACTGTCTGCATACTGGAGGCCAAGAATTTGAAAAAGATGGATGTTGGAGGACTTTCTGGTGAGTGAAGATCAACAACATATCCACTAGATGACACTTTTAAGCTATTCCAATATCCATCAGTACAAACAAATAGTTTCCCTTCAAGCATTCTGTAGTCAAAAAGACCATTAGAGAGCAGCAGAGGTACAGAAACCTCAAATAAAAGAGCCTTGGTGGTGCAGGCTGTTAAACACCTAGCACTTAAGTTCCAGCTGCCTGCGATTAGTGCAGGCTCGAATCCCACCAGGCTCAAGGTTGACTCAGCCTTCCATCGTCCTGGGGTAGGTAAATTGAGGACCCAAGATTGTTGGGGGCAATAAGCTGACTTTGTAAAAATGCCACTAGGGGTGGGCCAAAAAAGCCCTAGTAATAAGCAGGCATATACAATGGAATGAAGGCTATTGCTGAGCACATTGGATTGTGCTCCAAAGATTGTAAGCCACCCTGAGTCTTCAAAGAAGGGCGGCATATAAATGTGAATTAAAAAAAAATACTATTTGCCATCTAGTGTTTTTCTGTATACTTTGTAGACTAGATAATATGCTTATTTTCTTTTGCAAAATCTTTGAGTTCAAAGCTTCTTTAATTTTTTGACATGAAAACAGTCACCAGCCCATGTGCTTGCTGGAGAATCTTCATGAATAGCGGCTAGATTCAGGGGTGGGATGCTACCGGTTCTGCCCGGTTCTAAAGATCCGGTAGCTCTGAAGAGCAGTAGACACTGAACCGGTTTTGTGTTTGCTGCTGTTTGGCCCGCCTGCCTGCCCAGGCTCTTACCTGTCCTTTATTTCCTGCTTTTTCAACCTCAGCTGCTTTGTGCGGCACAAATGAGGTTGAAAAAGCAGGAAAAAAGAGGCTTTTCAAACACTGTGCACCCACGTGCAGCACTTTTCAGCTGTCCAGGCGGCACAGCTGATGATTTTTTTACAAGCACGCGTAGTCACCGAACCAGTAGTAACACCGGTTGAATCCCACCCCAGCTAGATTCCAAGGTACACAATGAATGTGGGCAAAATGCTGAATCGGAAGGAAAGGTGGCAGCACCACTGGAGCTTCTTGTCCATTTGTATTTTAAATTACACCTCCAGTTCCTTATTATAATTTTCTTAACAAGAGAAAGAATCCAAGCATATTCAGAGTAGGCAAGACAGAAGGATATACAACTCCTGCTAACCAATAAACTTCATCTCTCCAAAATTCTTACAATAGTATAGCTAACTAAATATGTTAATGAAATATCTGGAAACCAAAAAACTAAGCTTGGAGACCACCAGGAGACCACCAACAGTGTAATATGCCAACCCTTAGATACACATACAATATTATCTACTTTTTAAAATTATTCTGGCCAGATGTTTTAAAAGCTGGGAGAGCATAGAACAAATATGATCCCCCCAAATGTACATTTGATAGCTTGCAAATGCATCAAATTAGTATCCCACAAAGATGGGCCTTAGATAGACATTTTCAGAAGAATTTTCCTGCAAATCTTAACCATCAACAGTTTCATGGCATGGAGGTAGTCTTTTAGATAGTCAAACTTTAAGCCATTGAGAACTTTAAAATAAATACAAATATATTAAATGATGCTTGGTAAGCAATTGGCAATCAGTATAGAGATTTCTGTGTAGGCATCATAAGATACCATCTAAAATACTTAAAATAAAAAGCATAAAATACCAGTCAACCTGCTGCAGCTTCTGAATATTTTAAATGTAATCCCCAATAGAATGCATTTTACTCATAGACTCATGGATCTTCTGGTCCAATGCCTCCACTGGACCAAGAAAATTTATACCATCTCAGACAAATATGCAAACCTCCAGTGCTGGAATGCCTACAATGCCAGGGACAAGTTGTTCCTTTTTTCTTCATAGCTATCATGGTCAAAAAAAAAAAATCCTCATTATTTCAAATGTGGACTCCCTTTCTATCCACTGGTTCTTGTTCTACCCTTGAACATTATCTATATCCTCTTCCTTGTTGACAGTCCTTCAAGTACTGGAAAATCGCTTCTTGTTAAAGGCTGTCAGTTATGAGCTCTTCTCATAGTCCTCATTCCTTTTTGAACATGCAAAGATGCTATTTCATCAACAAGGCAGAGCTCTCATAATCTAATAGAAGTAACTCTCACCAAAACTATCGTTTAAAATTATAGAATATGCAGGGAAAGTTCACTTCAGATGTTTGGCAACTAAGTACACAAAGGCTGGTTCTGAATGTAAGAACAAACCTGAGTTTTTTTCCCCCTGAATCTATTGAATGATGACTCAAAAACTCATGGCACACCTCCCCGTTCTCCATAGTCTTTTGATGAACCACATGGTCTTAATCTCTGACTAGTGAAATCCCTTTTGGATCTCTAAGGAAAATGGGCTGTTATTCTACATTTATTTAAAAAAAATAACGTAAGGAAAAGTGCTGTTTTATACTGAATCCTGACAGCTACTTTTTTCTGATCTCAAACTTGAATAATTATCCAAATATAAAATAAAAACATATTTAAGCTAACTCTGTATGTGGTCTGGTGACTCACTATCTACATTTTTAGAGGATCTTGCAATCATGGGTTTGGAAGGCTTAAGAAGCAATGGAACCTTTGTCTTCTGTGACTTAAAAATTCATGTTAACAATGTTTACATTATTTCTTTTCTGCTTTCCAGTATTCATGCAAAGAAATACAAAAGGAAAAGATTTTTTAATGCAGAAAGATTGGTTTAAAAAGAAATAAAGCGAAGTTCTAACGAAATAGGAAAGAAATAAAACAATACCCTGGAGTGAGGCAAGGAAAAAACCTGGAAAAAATAAGGAACTTGGGCAAGGCAAGGCAAAAATGCACTCAACTGGTTGTTTTCTTGCAGACATTTCATTGCCCAAACTAAGCAACACCATCTGTAAATAGACTAAATAAATAAATAGGACTTCTCAGGAAATCTAGAAAACAAGTTGTACAGTGCAAATGTACTGAAGCCTTGATAGAAAAATATATCAGAATCTTGCAGAAAACTTAAGAACAGAAGCCACGCTCCCCTAGATCAAAATTCTGATCCATCTACTCCAGCAGCCTTTTCTCACAGTAACAAACTAACTGCACAAGTGTCCCAGCAGAAGGCTTCATAGGCAGTCATTCTGCCATCAAGGTTAACAGCCATGAATACCCATGACTTCCATGAATTGGTCCAACCTTTTTGAAGTCAGCCAAGCTAGCAGTCAGCATTACATCTTGTGGCAGAAAATTCCAAAATCCAATAAGATATTCCATTAAAAATATTTTTTCTATTCTTGAAGGATTCAGTTTCATAGGGTGACCTCTGGTTGAAATATTTGGGGCAGGGGCAATTGTCCTTTCATTCACTTTGTATATGAGAAATAATCTCCAGACAGCCTGTTCTTGAGGTTTTGACTATATCTTTGAGTGGCTTGTCTACGTATTTATTTAGTTTTGATTGTAAAATTCTATTGTTTCAGATCCTTATGTGAAAATTCATCTGCTGCAGAATGGCAAAAGGCTTAAGAAGAAGAAGACTACAGTCAAGAAGAAGACCCTGAACCCCTATTTCAATGAATCTTTCAGCTTTGAGATTCCCTTTGAACAGATACAGGTTCCCATTTTTTCTCATTTGAGGGAGTGGGATGATGCGGGCAGCTCCCAGAAAACTTTGAGTTGGCATATTTCTCCATTGTCTCCCACTGCTTCACAAAGCACAAGTGGCAGATCTATAATCGGAAACGGGCAGTTCTCCATCAATGATGGTTGAACCTTGGAAGGGAAATGGGTTCAAATGCAGCTGATGTCTCTCCGATATCTTGAGTAATTTATCATCATGGCTATGACATCATCCAGACAGTTGGCCATGCTGGATGGAGATAGTGATAGCTGTAATCTGATATATCTAGAGGGTGTGTGTTTGAAGCAGTACTTGATTCCCTTTCTTCTCATTCCTTCTCATTTTATGCCCCTTTAATAAAAGTTTACTTACAATAAGGTTGTACAGGGAACCTTTCAGCAGAGTGGGTGGGGGAGGAGAATCCAATGATTCTCTACACAATATTCTGTTGTTTCAGACAGATCTTTTGTGGAGCTCAATAGGCTAAAAATATTATAAAGATATAAGTTTAATTTATGCATCTTTCTGAAGCCTCTACTGCACTGGGACCAAGGAAGTGAAACTGTATATTGCATCTCTGATTTGAAAAGTGTTTTCTACTTGGTTATGTCCAAGTCTGTGGTCATGCTGGTTGAGAATCTGGAGAATTAATAGTTTTACCAAATATAGAGGATTCAGATTGAGAAGGTTAAAATTTTTATAAAGGACAGGCATTCAGGCAAGCAAGCTGATTAATTGGCTAGCTATTGAAGCCCTTTGCCAAACATCTTTGCTGATGTTGTCAGTCACATTAACAATTCCTACATTTCCTTCATATTCTCTCTCTCTCTCTCTCTCTCACACACACACACACACACACACACACACACTGTGTATAAGTTCCTCTTGGATTTAAATCTATACTTGGAATATCAGCATGTAACAGAACCTAACTTTATCATGAAAATAGTATTTCTTTTCTCGTTGTAGGAACATTGGCCTAGCTTCAGCCAGAAACGATATTTACATGAAGAATTCTTTCTACTTAAATCTTCTCATTGGAGATTTTCTGAATACTCTAAATATTTAATTTTATTAATTTAGTAAATGAACTATAACATGTATTATTCACTATTATTATAGTCATAACTCTAGTGTGGGGTACAAAATAAGATTAAAATAATAAAATCAGAGCAAGTGACTAGAATTATAACATTAAACCAACAGATTAAAATATTAAAACCAGAACGACAACAGCAACCAGGAATAAAGCAGCATCAATTCATGTAAAAGTATGGATGAACAAACACATGTTTTCTAGCAGCAGCTGCAACTGAGAAAATACTAAAGTATATTTTCAAGATCCTCTCCTCTTTGCCGATGAATTATCTCATAGATCTTACTGAAAAAGCAAACACAGTCCTAGGTTGCATTAATAAAGGGATAGAAACAAGATCATATGAAATATTAATACCACTTTATAATGCCTTGGTAAGACCACATTTAGAATATTGCATCCACTTTTGATCTCCACAATATAAAAAAGATGTTGAGGCTCTAGAAAGAGTGCAGAGAAGAGCAATAAAGATGATGAGTGACTGAAGGCTAAAACATATGAAGAGAGGTTGCAGGAATTGGATATGTTTAGTTTAATGAAAAGGGATAGGGATGCAGTGTTCCAATATCTAAAGGGCTGCCACAAAGAACAGGGCTCAACCTATTTTCCAAAGCTCCTGAAGGCAGGATGAAAAGCTATGGATGAAAAGCAACCTAGAGAGAAGGAGAAATTTCCTGATGGTTAGAACAATTAATCAATGGAATGGCTTGCCTCCAGAAGTTGCAAGTGCTCCATCACTGGAGATTTTTAAGAGATTAGACAATCATTTGTCTGAAATGAACTCCTGCTTGAACAAGGGGTTGTGCTAGAAGGCTTCCATGGTCCCTTCCAACTCTGTTCTTCTGTTCTTCTGTTAATTTGGCCTTACTAACCATCTCTGTTTTCTTGCTTCTCTCCAGAAAGTGCAAGTTGTAATTACTGTCCTGGATTATGACAAGTTGGGAAAGAATGAAGCCATTGGAAAGGTCTTTGTTGGCAACAATGCCACAGGCACCGAGCTCAGGCACTGGTCTGACATGCTTGCCAACCCTCGCCGCCCCATTGCCCAGTGGCATTCCTTGAAACCTGAAGAAGAGGTGGATGCAGCTCTTGGGAAAAACAAATAGGCAGCTCCATTTTCCAACATCACCTAATGAACATTCAAAGTGATCCAGAGCTATCAATACCTCAGTTAGGCAACATTTAGTTTTTGTTCTCTTTTCTAAGCTGCAACACTCTTTTTTTGATGGCTGCAAGGGAATCCGGGTGAACTCAAGAATATCCAGGAGGAAGTGGTTTAAAAGCATGGTGGTTCCTTCTTTTCATATTCTTCCAAGTAGTTGGTTTGCTGCATGTTCCACCATCTTTCTGTGTTATTCACTTCAAGTGTACAGCAAGCTTTTTACTTGGGTTTTCCTGAGACCATCACAAATAACAGCACAAAACAGCTTTGCTTTTGCTTGTTTTGGGAGTTTCCTCCTTAAATGAGACCTTGTGCTACAGGATGATACCAGAACCTGAAAATGTGAGATGACCAGATACTCTGTGCTTGGGGTTTTTTTTGGGGGGGGGAAGCAAGGTGTATGAAAAGGTGCTCCTGCAAAACTGTGTTCAGTGAGATTTGGCCATTAGCCATCTATCAGGAATATTCAGGAAAAGCAATACTGGCACTGGGACATCTCTGAAGATGTGGATGGCTGGTGGATTAATTCTCTGTAATGAGAGGACTATGGTTTGGGGCATACAAGTTGCCAAATGATAATTGCCCTATAATAACTATCTAATATAGTGGGTCTTCTGTTAACCTTTGAATGTTGTGTTCTTAATTAGAACAATGGAGTGGTACCAGAAGATCATTGGAGCATGAAATCTACAAATGCATGCTTCTGTGGAAGGCAGAGTGCAAAAACATTCTTTTTCTTGGGGGAAAAGAAGCCAAACATCATGGGATATTTATTCTAGGCTTCACAAGCTATCAATTTATGTGAAAATTTCACTCTTTCTAAGATAGTTATCTTATTGGTAGCAGTGCCAAGCTTAGATACATCAGAAAAAAGCTATGTCAAGCATCTTAGGCAGCTTTGCAATCGGATAAAAATGATAGGCCTAGGTTGATTTGCAAACATTTGCTATCATGCCATTTTACTGCCATTCTTCTTTTAAAACCACAATAGACTATAACTCTGTTGAGTGCTGCAGATTGATTGGTGGGAAATGTTTATTTTTATGAATTTGGAACTTAAAGGATGTGAAGAAAATGCTTGAGACTGAGGACTGTGTGTTTTTCTAATGCTGAAGAGCAGGAACTTGTAGATAGGCGATGGGTTAGAAACAGCAGGAAGGTCCATCTAGGGGCCAGCACAGTGCAATAAGTATCTTAAGGAAGTTTAGAAAAAAATAAGTACCATCTGTTGGAAACTCCACCCCCCCAGTCACATTTAATTAAGGGAGCAAAGCCAGAAATTAGTGGGAAAGTGAATCCATTCCAACCAAAATACCAAAGATATACCAAAAGCAGCAGGGCCTTCTTCTCTTGTCTGGATGCCAAAACATTCACGATTTCTTTTTGCTAATCCCAGAAAGTCAAGCCATATTATCTTTGTTCCCTAGTGCTTGCACTGATCTCTGGAAAAAAAAACAACCCTGCCCCGTTTTTTTATGTAATGCCAGATACAGATATCTTTTCAGACTGATGGTAGTGGAAGGAGGTTAAATGGAGGCAAGGAAATAAGATTTTTGAAATAAAAATTTCTTTTTGGAGTTTAATATTGTATTAGAATTAATGAAAAGAAGGTGAAATATCAAAACCATGTGCCTAGGAAAGTTTGAAAGAGTAGTTTTTGTTATTGGTGACCACTGAATTGCTTTTGTCTGGAATACCTGATCGGGGTTGATAGAAGTAAAGGAATGGTTTCCAGTTATGAGGCTGAGTGAGCAGAGCTCAGACTTGTATCTGACTTGTAAGTACAGGTACAATAGGAACAGATTTTTAAATCAGACAGTTTTAAGAGGAGAGAGAAACAGGAAATCCAGTGTATTCAGCAGTTTTTCCTGGCTGTACCTATTCTTCTTGCATCTGGTTCTAAATTCTAACTTTAACCATCTGCCAGCATTGCCTTCGAGAATATTAGTTGCTTTGTCTTTGTGCTAGTTGTGTTCCCTGTAAGGGCCTAATAAAAAGCAGTCTGATAATACAAAAAGCATTCCATTCTGGTTCCTCACTGAGTAGTGCTATATATTCAAAGAATAGTTTGTTTCTCAATCCCTCTTAAGTTAGAATATATAAAAAAATCCAATTAAGAGTGAGGTTTTCTTTATCATTGCTGCATCATTTAGCTTGCAAATAAGGACCAAAGTAATCAAAGGCCTGCTTGTTCCACTTGTACCTAAAATGTAAACAAATCAAACAAAGTACCCATGACTGAAAGTGAAGCCAGAAGAATTTTTGAGTTTCCTGTGTGAGATCTCTTTCTTTCAAAAGATAAGAATCAATGCAAAGGATAGATAGATCATACAGATGAAAATTGAACAATTTGAATTAAGACAGTTGATTCTAATTCTTAAAGCATTTAATTCAATATGTTGTAGGCATTCTTTATTCTTTTCTACACATTTTCACCTGATTAACTCACTGTACAACTAGTGAGGAGCGAGAAACATTACCACCTGCTTAAATGCTTCAAAATAAGCTGCCTTGGTATATCCAGGCAGAGAGAGAAGACAGTTGAAAGCTTTCTGTATGATCTCCCCAAATCTCCTTCCTCGTTTAATTACATCTAAATGGCTGTAATTTTACCTTGGTTCACTGGGTGCATTGGTGAGCTATCATACTTGGAGCTTTGGCCCTAATTACACAAAGGGAGTATTGAAATTGTTGAACACTGGCTCTGAAGAAGCGTATGCAATTGTTTATATGCTTAATCAGAAAAATTAGACTTAATAGAACTTTTCTGTGCAAATAAGTTTGATGCAAGTGTGTTCTACAAAGGGGTAAGTGAAACCTGTTCCCAATTCCTTTATTGTGCCTCTTTAGCTTTAAATACTGCCAGTTGGCAAGGTTATAAGATTTCAAGCATCATTAATGCATCCTAGTGGAATTCTGAAATCAAGCATGAGTTTTGGTTTTCAAATTTAGACCTACATCTTCAGAACAGAACTACTCAAAGGTGAGACTGTTCTAATGAGAAAAGAACGAATCTCTCTCCAGTAAAAGCAAATGTTGACAAGTAAGGTAACTTTCCTGGTGGGATTATAAACCATTGAGGAGATTGTTGTCATATCATTTCTAAGGTTAGCTGAAAGAAGGGTAAATTTTGCTGATTATATTATTGTTGGGTTTTTGCTTTTCAGGGTAAGCAGAATTGAAATTAGCCATCATCTCTTTAAAACTGCTGTGGATGAGACTGGGGGAATGGAAGCAGTGCCCCTTAGAGATGCCTATAGTTTGAATAGGGTCTGACAGACAAATTCTTTTTTTTGCTGTGATCAGTTAGAACAGTGGTTCTCACATTTGGCAGCTTGAAGATGCATTGACTTCCACTTAATTCTGGCAGTGGAAGTCCACATATCTTCAAGTTGCCAAGTTTAAGAAATACTGAAGTAAAATATTGTTTGCAGAGACAATAGTCCTTTTGTCTTTCCTTTTTATCACCAGTTGGACTGCAGAATCCTTTCCAAAGCTACAGAAATGTGGGATCAGTTCTGGTTTTGCATCCTCCATTGTATGAGGTAATGTTTGCTCCCAGTTGCAAAAATATCGTCGTCATTCTTTCATTAATTTGTTTCTTAGCTGCTTTTCAAGAGGTCATTATTTAAAGGCAGATACGTTAATTCCAGTGTTAGCAAACATGTGCCATTTTAAATGTGTTGATATGTAACTCTAATCTGACCTGAAATGAACACTTTTTATAGAGCCCTCAAACTTAATATCCCTTTCTGGCTTGACAGTTTGTACTTATAAGCTGTATCCATTATAAATCACTCCTTCATTCACACTACAAAACAGATGGCTACCTGAGCTGTTTAACTGCATTGGTGCTTATACCCCAGGATAGTGCTTCTACTCGCATTGTTACTTCACATTTGATAGATACTTCTGCATTGTTACTTTTACACAGAAACTGCCAGAAGACAAAAAAGTGCTGAAAGCAATGGCTCTGATAGTCTTGGCTAGTTAATAATATATTAGATGCACATAGCAATTCATGTTAAAAGGTATATCCAGCCAGTTTGATTGAATCTAGCTGAACATTGGAAAGAAGATATCACTGTGAGATGCAAGAAGGCTGCTGTGCTCTCACTAGCTTAGAATAAACATTTGAGTATCTTAATTTTTAATGGTTCATATGACAAAATGGCAACTTCATCATGCAAACTTGCTTTGTTCCTTCTGCTAGCCACCCAGGCTGCCCTATCTGAAAGCAGGGTACTGGAAATATTAATACTAATAAATCAGAACATACCCTTTTATTGAATTACAGGTTCTATTTCTGTGGTTTAAAATGGTTTAATAGTATATTTCATTGAGTTCCTTTTCTGTATAAAAGGGTTGAGAAAATGAATCAATTAAGCCATCTAAGCCTCATTCAAATTCCATCATGTGTGTACTTATGTATAAAATGATTATAGAGATCTAATATTAACATAAATACAACCTTCTTATAAATGATGCATGACAACTAGCACAATATTTAAGTAAAAGCATGCAAGAGCAGAACTCGTACAATATGTGGATTATCACTCATTTTCTAGAAATACAGCCAGGCTACAGAATTATTTTTAAAATGTGGTGTGAATGAATTTATTTTACCTAACGCAATAGAGGGGGATTGTAAAAAAAAAAATCAGAGAGAATGGTCATAACAACATACATTTATTTTAAATAAAAAGTAATAATTTTTTAAACAAAAAACAACAACAAAGCATGCTTGATCCATTAAAATATATACTCGGTGAAAGCAGGGAGGGGTGGGATAAGATATAACACCAAGATGGCAGTAAGTTTCATCAGTGTCTTGTATAATTAACATGTGCAAAACTGGTGGCGTTTTTACTATGTTCAGATAGCCACAACATTGCAGCTTCAATGTTCTGTGTGGTATTGAAGCCTCTACTGTTGAAGCAAATTTTAGAAGCCATATCAGATCACAGGCTGCCAGGATCCTGAAATGGGGATTGGCTAACAGGTGATCCTTGCTCTCTCTGCTTCCCTGTCCCTGCTTTCTTTGTCTGTCTTGCTGTCCAACTGTTATGTTATCCACTTGGGTCACTGATGAGTGAAAAGGCTGGCTTGAGGCTCTGCCTGGGGTCTAGCCTTGTTAGGCTATGAATGGCATTAGTCTGAAGCCTTTTTTTAGCCTGTGTGTAGGGGCTCTGGTGGCAGATTTGGGAACTGGAACATCTGGCAGGTCTATCAGTGCCCATAACCTATTTTGGCTGTTCCCCTTGGTAAGAATTATTAGGATAGAAGTGGCTATACGCTGACCAACAGGGAGGCTGACCAACATTTGAATTTCTCATGGGGTTGCTCTGGCATGTTAGGGGAAATTTAAATGCTCGACAGTTTTCCAGTAGCAATAACTGACATTGGAGTTCTTTCCTTTTAGCTTGAAAAAAATAGAGCTATTTGGCAAATACTAGCAATTTGATTGTTTGTCACTTTATGCCTGGCAACAGACTATAAAACACATGCTTTCAAAATTGTTTGGAAGATATGCTTCAGATCTCACACTACTGCTGCAATTCTCTTACTAAGCAGCCTCCTCTTTTTCAAGTCTTTGTTGGAATACTGAGAAAAAGATACTACTGCTTAAAGGTACCAGTTCATTAAAGTGAACTGTAAGTAAATTATTTTCAAAGCTTGCACAGCTTTTCTGCCTAAAATAGTGGCTGCCTTTTTCAGTAAGATGAAAAACCATAATTCTTAATGGTTAAGAGACAAATACAACTGATGCAGCCATGTTTTGTGTACATGGACTTTGCACTTTGGTGCAAATGATTATGTATTGCACAGCTTCAAATTGAGGAAAGATTGGTGAGCAGGTCAAGAATTAAGTGAAGAAGATAGCACTTTTTAGCTAGGATTTTCAGAATGGCTACCTAACATAATTTAATTAAAATCTCTTCTGTACTTAAGGAGTCTGTGGCAAAGAGGCCTCTACCTCCTGTGATTTTGTAATTGGTTGTTTATGGCTAAGAGGACCAAGGACTCAATCCTGAGAGAAACAGGCTAGTGTTTAAAGTGGTGCAGTATTAATAAAATCCCTGAAGATCCTCAAGGCAGTTTTGATTAAGACAGTGTACTTGGTCATCAGGGACTGCTGACCTACTACTCTTATGCTACTTGAACTATAGAAATCAAAGCAGTGATGGCAGCAGTGCAGAAGTGTTGCAAATGGCTCAGGAAGAAAAATACAATGCTAGCTGGGATTTTTCCCATCTGCTTTAAAGTGCCAGGTGCTTTTGTGCCTTTAGCACTGTATTTATGAACAGAGTTCAGCATATCATTATTTGACCACCTAATAGCATTTAAGGCTACTATTAAAGGCATAACTACAGAGGGAGATGATGGCACCCCAACTTCCAAATAGTGCAGCTGTATGAAGAGATGGACATGATGATGACCCACCACAGGCTAAGTTCCAAAAGGCTTCAGACATCTGATACTCAGGTGTAGGGTGGGGTCTCAGCTCCTTCCCATTCCAGCCATATTTCCTCTGTGATGTAGAAGCTTCCCAAACTGACTAAATTTACTGGAGTCTTCACCTCCAGTTATCTTCCTTACTTCAGG
This sequence comes from Naja naja, assembly GCA_009733165.1. Lineage (NCBI taxonomy): Eukaryota > Metazoa > Chordata > Lepidosauria > Squamata > Elapidae > Naja > Naja naja. The sequence continues at coordinate 40,838,718 of CM019150.1, forward strand.
TGCAACGTGATTCAACTCCCCTAAGCCTGCAGGAAGCTGCTTTTAATGGTCCCTTCCCTATCCTCATGTGGACTGTTTCTGTCTTTATTGTCAACCTGTTATTTTGTAATGATATGTGTCTCCTTATTAAAGAAATTAGCTGAAATATCTAGATGTTCTTTGTGTTTATTGAAAAGTAGACACACACTTTAAGAATAAATAGACTGAGAAATTGATTGTCACAAGGATCATAGACAATTTTGGCAGCTCTGGGGCTGCGAATACTAGAGTTCAGAGTCCAACACAACTACAACATGTTAGGAAACACCTGATTAATCTCAATCACACGGTATAAGAAATCTTTCTAAGGCCATCAGGATTTCTGTACAATCCTTTCTTTCATATCTACAGAATTTGCCTTTTATTTTTAAAATGCTTGAATTAAAATCATAATAACTAATAAACCAACTTGCCAATTCTGCAGATAAAGGCGCTTAGAAAATGTATTCCTCACATAGGAGCAATCACACTTGCATTGACATAAATAACTTCAAATTAAAAAGGTCTTACTTCAAATCCTATTTCAAATGTATCTTAGATTTTTGGAGATGGATCAACCCACAAACCTGAAAGGTTGCTGCAAGGGTTATTAAAATAATATGCATAGAAATACACTATGCATTGTTTTAGACTCAAGCTTTGCATGCATTTCCAATTCTTGGAAGAAGAATCCAGAAAAGGATCAGACTGGGAGGCACACACCCACTGCAAAAATGGATTCTTCAAGTACGATATTCAAATATTTTGCACTTGTATGTGAAACGTAGGCACATTGCTGCAAATCTTTATTGGCCTCAGCAGTGAAGCAGACTTTCCTTGTCAACCAGCAAATTTTCTCTCCAATTACTGTATTATCAGGTTTGCCTTCCTTAGAGGGTTATAATAGAAGCATTCTCACTTTATTTTGAGGTCATTAAAAGAGAAACGGTTCAATCTCTAAGTCAGAAGATGGGAGGAGGTGAGTTTTCTTATAAGCTCTTATAGTCTACTGAGGAGTAACCTTATGAACCTAATTAAAAATAAAACACTTTTGTCAAGTCAAATGCATGTGCACCCATTTGGACTCATTTCTGGGTTGGCTCACTGCTGCTATGATTGGACTTTGTCCTGGATCAGAAAGCCATATGCACAATATGCTTTTTAAATTTTCCTGCTTCTTCATACACAAAAAAGCCATTCTATTGACTTCAGTCAATTTTTTAAAAAAATACTGGCCAACCAGTGGGCCATTTCAGAGCACATATGTAATGAACTTCTGGTTTGGGCTAACAATTATGTGGAGAAATGTGAAAGATAAGAGCAGTAATTGGCAGCTAATGGGAAATATTGCAGTAAGGCATATTTCTCACAAATCAACAGCAGAGGTCCTTCCAACCTGTGCTATTTTGTAATCATAAGGACAATCGTGTACAAGAAGTAATTTGTTTTCCAGATTACTTTGCTAATTGAAACAGCCTGATGTATAGCTGGTATAGCTGATATAGCTCTTAGGCATTGGAATGATATGTGGAACATTTTGGTTGCACCTATACTTTTTCTAAAACCTGGCTAATGATTCCAATAAAAAAGTATCATGTTTCTCCTGTTGTCTAGAGAAAAAACATGGGTCATTCCTGCTGTTGGAGTCTCTTTCCAAAATGTTAACAATCCAACCTTCAACAAATGCAGGCTATGGTTCAAATTTTGCACAAGCAAACAAGCATCCCAAACAAAAAGCTTTTTGTAATGTATATGAATGATTGGCTAACTATTTAGGAAATGCACAGTATTAAACACTTTATTGAGCAAGGTATCCCCATGACAATTCCATTGTGTGTGGTTTTTCAACTGTTAGGGTGCATAATAATTAGATTTTATTTCACTTGTAGCAAAGCAGCCATCAATTGACTTCTGAGCTTTGTGGGATCTGAAATCACAAAAGAGTAAACATACTTTATGTTCTCTTCTGGAATCAGGCTAATAACCAATTTATCACTGATGTGTTTTATAGAGATGTTTGAGAATACTCAATTTGGTTTTGATGGAAATGCTCTGTTGTCAGACTAGAAAAGAGGGGAATACAACTTGCAATACATGAGTACCTCAGTTGCCTTAGCTATCTGCCAGCCAATTACCTGTTATATATATGGCAGTCCTGTTAGTTACTCCGAAACACTTAACCAGCTAAATATGAGCCAGCAGTGTGCAGCAGCAGCCAAAAAAGCTAATGCAATCCTAAGTTGCATTAACAGAGGGATACAATCAAGATCAAGTGAGGTACTAATACCACTCTATAAAGCCATAGTAAGACCACACCTAGAGTACTGCATCCAGTTTTGTTCACCACATTATAAAAAAAGATGTTGAGACTCTAGAAAAAGTACAGAGAAGAGCAACCAGGATGATTAGGGGACTGGAGACTAAAACAAATGAAGAATGGTTACAGGAACTGGGCATGGCTAGTCTAGTGAAGAGAAGGACCAGGGGAGACATGATAGCAGTCTTCCAATATTTGTGGGGCTGCCACAGAGAGGAGCGGGTCAAGCTATTTTCTAAAGCACCCAATGGCCAGACAAGGAATAATGGGTGGAAACTGAACCAGGAGAGATTTAACCTGGAAATAAGGAGAATCTTTCTGACAGTGAGAACAATCAACCAATGGAACAGCTTGCCCTTGGAAGTTGTGGGAGCACCATCACTTGAGACTTTCAAGCAGAGATTGGACTCTCATCTATCAGAAATGGTGTAGGGTCTCCCGCTTGGGTGGGGGGTTAGACTAGATGACCTATAAGGTCCTTCCAACTCTGATTATCTGTTAAATCTCTTATTTCTCCCAAATATCCCAACCTTTTGATATTACATTTGAATATCTTCTATATAAAACACATAATATTTTTAGAAGAAGATTGCTGCCATAGGTGAGATGCAGCCATGACAATTGCTCTTGCATTAAAACCCTGGGTTGGTGCTGTTTAAGAAGAATTATTTCCTTTACTACAATGTGGAATGCTGATGGTAGCTTTCCTTCAGCAATTCTCATTAAAACAAAATCACCCTTGTGGATTTAATAAAATGTATTTGTCTTCCCCCACAAAAAGCAATTGCCTACAAGAATTATTAATAAAGCAAGGACAAAAAGTCACCACAAGGAATATGAAAAAAGCTCCTTCTTTTGATTCATCTGACAGCAGCTTTTGGTCAGGCAGCAGCTTTGCTGTATGTGATGGCAGTTCATAGAACAGTGCTTCTATCTCTGATCAGATTGGGATGCAATGGCACACAAAGACATTAAAGTCATCTGCTTTTCCTTGCCTCCTATCCTGCAGAAAATAATCCCTTCCTGTGCTAACAAGCCATTCTCTATAGAATTTTAAGCTGGTTTAATGCAGCGTGCTCTTCATCCTACTGTATGTGTACTCAGCCTCTCCAGGAAGAAAAATGCCTTCCTATCTAAGTAAATGAAGCAAGGGAGCAGGGCCATGTGTTCATGTCTATCAAGGTTCTGGTATTTAAGGATTAATTGATAGATTAGTGCCTCTCCCAAGTACACTAATTAGTTCTCCCACCAACACTGACAGGGAAAACTACTTGTATAGAAACAGAAAGCAAGTCCCATTCCCTTCCAATACTGATGAGGTTGCCTAGTTGGGTAATGAATGATACATCTGCAAGGAAACAACCAAGCTCAGAGAACACCAAAAACTCCACAGATTAGTGCCTCTCCACAGATTAGTGCCTCTATACTGAGACTGAAATTTCCTATTTGCATATTGAACCAAGTTAGAGGCAGAGAGCTTTATCATTTGCACTTCGGGAGGAATTTATCATTTGCCACTTCAGTAGGAAATACAGATCTTGTATCTCAGAAAGTCATTTTAACAGCATGCCAGAATGTTCATATGACTACAGTACTTCACCACCAATGTGAAATCCTTCTGTACAAGCTTCATTTCCAATGTGAAATCCTTTTGTACAAGCTTAACTTCCCCATATCAGAATTCCAAGTCTGACTTGATTCACCACATTGTTCAGACAAATTCTCAATACTGCTGCTTCATTTTTATATCTGATTATGCTTAGCACTATGATGTGAGGCATTATTTCTTAACAGTCAAACAAATGCAGTACTAATATATGAAGTGGTGAGGAAACTTGAATCAAAAGAGAAATCATTAAGGAAATAAGTCAACTGCAGGAAAACCCGCTTTCATTAGTTAAGACATTTGGACAGTGTTAAAGCATTTGTTTTATTCATTTATAAATACTATTGTGTTTACAAGCATTATAGATGTGTATATTATTCCCAAACTTTCAAACATATAATACTTAGAATATGTAACAATCAGGAAAACAAAAGCATTCATCTCAAAATTTGGAAGGCCACTCAAAAAAAGTTGCATAAAAATACATTCTCTTCCTTCACACACAAGCCACTCTTTTCTCCAATTAGTTATTTACAAAGAATTGCAAAATGTTTTTTAAAAACAGATAACACTTAGAGTATTTGCATGTGGGAAGTTAATGAGCCAACAGTAGGATGCTGTTCTTTTTTCAGGAATAGCTTTTACAGTAAGGGATTTTGACTCTTCAATATTATATACTAAACAGTCAGGAGTGGAAAGATACACAGCAGATTTTAACGTAATTTGGACCCTTCCATTGGCTCAAGAACTGACAAAGTTATATTCACCCAGAGTTCAACTTGCCCCAAGAAATAAAGAAATCTTGGGGAATGGATGAATCCATCAGTAAGTTGCTAAGAAATAATCTTGGTAAAAAAAACAAAAAAATAAAAGCAAACTCTTCTTGGAACATGCTGCATCTAGTAGAATCACACAAAAAGATTTTAAACACAGAATAAATGTGATCGAAACACACCATTCAAAGAAAAAGCCCTGGGAAACTGAAAGCTTGAAACAAAGATATTATAGTTGCCTTTGAGATACAGACCTTCTGCTTCCCATGTTTAATATCCCTAAGTCAGAAGCTTCTCTCCCAGGTCAGCTAATATGGCAGCAGGCTGAGTGGAGCTGGAAGGTCAAAGATTGGGAAAATGAAGCCTGTTGTACCAAAGCTGAGGACTTCATAAAAATGCATATATTCAAGTGGATAAGGACAAAGTACATTCTTTGTGATGGGACATTCAATTTGCTTGCAAAAAATCCTGTCAAAACAAGTTCATTGTTAGTTTTTGGTAAGCACTAGAATAATTGAAAGGGATGTGTTGAGAGACATCTGCATATACATTGTGGAAGTCCTCCTGATGTACTGTACACTGGTGCACTCTTCCTCAAACTCTTTACAATTTTGGGGAGGTTTTGGTTACTTTTCACATCCTAGTAACTTGAAAGTAGAACTTGATGACCCAATGGATCAGGTTTAAATGGGGACAAAGGATTACATTTTGCTCTTCACAGTAACAAAACATTTTTATGGGTTGGGAATTCATTAGGTGTCCCAGAAAGTATATAGACTTTACATTTTTCTTTACATTTATACCATTCAGTTAGGGACAAATGTTAAATTTAGTTTAAAGCAGGAATGGGGGAAGTGAAGGCTCCTGAAATCACTGAACTACAGAAATCTCAACCATCATGTTCAATGGTGAGGGATGCTGAGATTTCAGGAACATTTGAAGGGCCACAGGTATCTCATTTTTGTCCTAAGAAATAACAAACCTTAATCTTTATATATCAGTGATAGTCCAAGGGTTATGTTTAATTTATATTTAATGCTTTATCAGCAAACAGCAACATGATTAGCCTTATACTTTGAATTATTCCATGGGAATAAGTGTTTTAAATGGTAATTATTAATATAAACATCCCTTCAGAGAAAAGAAGAAAGTGATATATCAATGACTCTGCACTAGCTTCCAATAGTAAAAATCAAGTGCATATGCATTGGAAAGTGATCAAGTTAGATTCATGTAATGCTTCCTGATCATCCAGATTTCATCCATGAATTGTTTCCATTAACAGTAAAACAATATGGACAGAAACAAATAAATACTAAACAAACTTTTCTAAATTCAAATGTACTCATATATACTTGCTCTTGCATCTGCATATCCCTGTCTTCTGAAATGCCTTTCCCTCATCCTTTTATGTTCTATGATCAGTTTGTCCATATTACAAGAAAGAGAGCCTTCTCATAAAGTAACCAATCTATCACTAAATGGCTATTAAGACTTTCTTCCCTATTTGTTTCCCTATACTTAGTTCTTTTAACATGTAGTACCTCTAGTTTCATATGAAATTTAATTCTTACTAGCCAAATTCCACTGAATTTCTCCATTTGCAAGGGCTAAAATTGTGCTTCATCTTATGCTTCTTAAAGCACTTGCACGAGGATTTTTTAAAATCTTAGATATGGAAAAATTCATAGGTGAAAACTTTCAGGAACAAGAACCAAAACAGAACTATTTCATTTCCCATTTTAAATAAAAACTTCTATCATCCACAAGCTTCAAAGCTTTCATGTCACAGGCTAAACTTTCAACCATTCTCCTCTATCATTTGCAGCTTATGCAGAGAACATTTTAGCTGACTGCAGAATTAAAACAGAACATTCATCTAAATCTAAACTTAATTGGGTCAGAGCAATAACCAGTGAGGGGAGTAATATTTTCATTCTTGATATCCTTTAAAAATAAGGAATCCTGAATTCTTGTGGCAAGTTTACTTGATCATATAAACAACTTAAAACAATTTGATTTAAACATGAATATGTCTTTTGCCTATCCACAGATTCAGCCCTTCATTAAATCAGGAAGTTTCTTGGAAATACTTCCTGGTTTCAAATGAAAATTTTAGAATAAGATATTAAAACATATACTAGTTCTTGAGTTGGTAGTTATATTGTTTAATTCAAATGAAATAAGTAACTTCCATTCAAGATTTTCCTTTTCACTATGTTTTGAGAGAAGGAACAAATCTCATTCATATTTAAGCTTTTAAAATAGATTAAGATTTTCTTTGCCTCAGGATAAAAATGGGATCATTTAACAGTTTGAAGGTGTTTTGAATTAGTTGAAAATATAAGAAAAATATATTTAGGCCTAAAATATTAAGATGTTAATTGTTGCCATTCATGTTAATGACATCCAAGAAGTAATCTGTTTTCACCCCTGTTGCTCCACCCCCAAACATTTTATGGTGAGCATATTGGATTGTTTCATGATTAATCAGCTCAGACAATTCTAGGCAGAATTCAATTTGATCTAATTCCAACTCTTGATTAGATAGGGCACAATTCTTCATAATAGGCCTTATTTATATTTATCCTTAGATTTCTGGATATTAAAACTAAGGTTGGTTTAAGTTACTATATTCCAGGTATAAAGTAACAGTAGTAGTATGCAGGAACTCTTACAGAATTATTCTTTTTTCATTGCCATGACTGTTTATGGTAGAGTTTGACTGGACCAACTAAAAATCTTTTGTTCATATCCTTCTGCAATCCTTTATGGGGCTGAAATAAGTTAGGCAGTAGAAAAGCAATAGCATGAATATAATTCATTACAATGACAAAATGTATTTAGCTTTCACATATAATTGTTAGACACACCTTGAAACCTGGACAATATCCAAAGTTCCCAAAAAGGGGGACAGAGGAAACCAAAGGGCTGCTGAGAGCCTCAGACCTCAATAAGAAAGCTCTAAGTATAATGAATGCACTGATCACTACATCAGACTTTGATACGTTTGTACAACCAATATCTGAATTAGTCAGCTCATAGGTGGCAACTCCTGGCTCTTAACAGAATTCTGCATTTTTTGTAGCCAATAAAAGTAATAAGAATACATGAGAATACAGAACAAAAAGGTGAAAGAGAAAAGAAGACCAGTCACCTCTTGTTATAGTAGTCCACAATAGATTTTTAAAAGCCATATTGTGTTGACCATTGAGCAATGATGGCAAAAAGTACTGCTGTTCACTTGTAACTATGTATAAGCTGCTTTTCTTAAATCATAAAGACTCTGTTCTAATCAATTATGAAAATTATGACTAAATCCAGACCAAAAAGTATAGCTTCAAAATGTGATATCATGCTTTGGAATACAAAGGAAGAAAGAAAAGAAATGCAGTGGTCAGGATTTGGAAAAATATATTAAGTGCTGAAAGTGAAATCTCATTTTTATAACTAAAGAAGCAGAGTCTCTGAAGCTGCTAGTATTCCGAGAATCTATAAAAGTTAATGCATTCTTTTCCAGTATAATTAGAAACCAGGGTGTGAGTGCTAATGATCTTACTATTGATATTAAAGACAAGTGCATTTATGTTTACAACTGTGCAAATGAAACATTGCATTAAACTTCTCAAATATTAGTAGTATATTTTTTTTATCAAGCCTTTCCACCAAGACTTGAGACAGCATTTTGCACAGGACATAAGCACCTCTAACCACCAGTGTTCTTCCACTTTAAACTCTGAGAACACTTTTGTGTTTTCAGTTTTGCACCTAATGAACATTATCTTAAATCCAACTTATTTGCCCTGATTTTGATGCAATGTTATTACTTCACTGGTAAATGATTCATGTTGCTTATTAAAAGATAGGCTGAGATACATTCTGCATGGAGATTTTATACAAGTGGAAACCCACCCTAAGCAATGTTTGCTGTTGGATGTCCTTCCACCAGAATTCTTGGGGAAAAAAGGGACCATAATAAGAATGTGACAGTTATAAGGTGTGATCATCTATTAAACAGTCCTAGAGAAAGTAACTATGAAAAAAAAAACCAGTAGGAAGCATCTTGAGGAAAGATGGAAAGAAGGGAAAAACAATTATTGGGCCCCAATATTAAACTGGTTTCAAATCCAACATTAAATAAAACAGTCAAGTATTAAGAGATATGTAGAATATGCATTTCCAAGGCAATACACCATTATGAGACTTCCAAAGAAATAAGCCAACAAGTTTTTTTACAGACTTCAGACTCTCAAATTCCAGAAGGAAGAGTAATTCCATTTCACTCCCTATTCCTATACCTTAACAGTATCTTAAGACATGTTCGATTGACACTATAGTCACTTCTATATCACTTATTACAGTCGATACTTCTTTACATCAGATTAAGGTTGGATGCATATCGGGTTTACAGCAGATGGTTGGAGTAGTTCAGACAGTGCCAATCATTCTTTGTCCCTTTGAATAAATTAGTTCAATATTGTAAAAATAATAAACTTGTGGTGAGGCATGCTTTTAGAAGAAAGGGAAGGGGTAAGCACTGTGCAAAATAAAAATGCCCAGCAAGTGCAAGGAGCTGTGTGTGTTGCCAGCTGGTCCATGGCTAAATTGCCAGCAGTTCTTTCAACTGGAAGATCGGAAGTAGTTGGCAGGGTTGGCAGCTTGTGCACAGAAATCTCCTCTTTCTGCCCATCCTTTGTTCAATATGCTACTTTGAAAGTTTACTGATGACTCGGATGAGTGCTCCATTCTCATCTTTCAGCCGCTGATTGTCTGACTTCAGATCTGTCAAAACCTGTTTCAAAGATAAGATAGAGCATCAAAACATTTCTGTGCTGAGTGTCCCAGAACATCCCAGCCACTGGGAGGGGGAAGCAAAGTGGGGAGAGGGGAAAAACAGTAATGCATACAGTAGTAATCTGTATTCATATAAATGGCTTTTGCTTAGCATATGGCCAACTCTCCCTACTCAACAAAAGAGTATTTTACCTTCTTAAAACAGAAGAGGGAAATTATCTGAGATATATGCAGAACAGAAAATTATGTGTTGACTGAAATGGCTGATACAGAACAATAAATGATGACTTGCTCTCAGCCATAACAAGGCATAAAATATCCCAAATTAGTCAAGTTATTTTGATACATAAGACAGAAAATACCATAGGCATCTCTCTTCAAACTTACCTCCCAAAATAAGATAACTAATAAACCTCTATCCTTTTTTTAACAACCAGTTTTCATTTTAATAACAAACTTACTACATTTGGAAAAAGAATAGTCTTTCTTTTTTCAATTTTGAAAGGAAATTGACTAACTTTAAACACTTTAGAGCAAATACGTATATCTCATTTTTGTGTGACAAATCACTTATGGATCCAAGAGCCTGGTTTAGGTAGATCTTTGGTTACATATTATAAAGTGCAAACATACAATTAACAGTAATGATAAGTTGCTCAAAAATGAGGTTTTATTACTTCAATTATTATTTCAATCCATATTTCATATATCTATAGGAAAGTAAATGGCATGGAATTCTTTGTGGAAAGTGTTTTAATAAACTTTTGTCAGTTTTTTTTAGACTGAAAGTGGCTTTCAATGTCTTATGTGTTCCATAAAATAAACTAATAAAAGGTACTTTGAGTTAAATTTTCTTCATTTTTGAAATGTAAAATGTCATTTTAGTTGATTAACAGCTTGGACTATGAAAAAAGTGGTATTAGTAAAGTGTGCTTAGAAATGTCAAGGGATTCTTAGGCAAGGACATTCAAGAGTAAGCTACTTTGGGCAGAGATTTGGATTCTTAATAATTTACAAAATAGGACAGCTTGTGCACATATTTAACGAAGGTGGCATACTTTCAATATGCCTCCACTCAGCTCCCAAAATTCCTAAATTTGTGTTTGTGACTCCATCTTAAGTAGATTACAGATATTTCACCTCACTGATAAATGATCCCTTTTCTTTGGGATCAGCTGTCAAAGGTGTTTCAGTACTCCTCATCTTATCAAGCACTTTGTCACTTCTTTCAATAGAAGCCTGTCTATAAAAGCACAACTATTACGTGGGAAAATACCCGAAGAAACCTAAATACCATACATACATACATACATACATACATACATACATACATATCTCACACATACTGTACATACACATATACATACACATATTGTACATATGTTTATGCATACACACACACATTATTATCAATGGCCCCACAATGCTAAATGTATTCTGGAAGAACCATTTCTTTACTATGCTAACTATAAAAGCCATGAGCGCAGGGTCATCCTAGCCCCAAGAGATGGGCTGTTCCATCGCGGGTGGGGTGGGAGAAACCCTCACAGAGAATTCTTGCCACCAGGCCTCCTCTTATTTTACTTCCTAACAGATAGGGATCCTTGGTATGTACTCTCTGGCCTTATAAGGCTTTAAAAGCAGTGAGGTTATCACTGGAGGTTATCAACATGCTAATTTCAAATTTAATTGGTCCATGGCGTCTTCCAACACCTTCATGAAAATATTAAACAATTTAATTGGTGCATGGCGTCTTCCAACACCTTCATGAAAATACTAAACAGGATAAGGGAAAGGCCTGAGGCTTCACAGTACTCATAGAAGGGAATATTTGAGGGTTTAACTTTTGCCCTGGCCACCACTTATTGGACATGGGCACTGGAACCACTATAATCTGGCACCTCCAATTCTCAGAATTGCCAAGCAATCTACATATGATGATGTGATTAAGAAACACTGAGAAATTTAGAAGGATAAGGATGATTACACTCCCTCCATTCAAGTCCTATGAAAGTCTCATGCGAGAGACTATGTGAGGGACCAATGTGATTTCTACACCATTCAGAAGCCTCAGTTCGAACTACCATGGATACAAACAAACTTTGGTCCTGGCACTTTTTCAACCACTTTTCCAAAAAAGGAGAGTTTGAGGATAGGATGGCAGTTATCCATTTCTGTTGGATTCAGAACTGGTTTCTTGAAGAGTGGGAAAACTGATGTCTGTCAGAGCTACTCTTCCCTCAAAGAAGCATTGATTATATTTTGAATCTAATTCACAGTCCCCACACCTCCACTGACATTTATTAGCAAGGTAGTAAGGATCCAATCCACATGTAGTAGAGCTTAGATCACGGAGAACTCTGTCCAGTCTTAAATCACAGAGAACACTGTTCTTAGATATGCAAAGGGTCAAAGTTATCCCACATATCATCATATAGATTCTATCCATCCAGCTTCCATCTTGGGGTGAATGCAGTTTCCAACTACTGCTAGAGATAAGTCAAAATGGAGAGTGTTTGTCCATGCAAGCATTAGGAGTTGAGCCTGACTTAATGGCATCTATGATTAATTAATTAAGGAGGGATACAAGATGAATTTATAACATCAACCACCACCACCACAAATTTTATAAACACCAAATACAATCATTTTTATTTCAAAACTGAAAAGTATAGATCTGAGACAAGACAGTATGAAAGAAATACTGGATTTTCAAGATCAAGCCATTGATCTTCAGTATTTCCTTGGAATCAAAAGAAGACATAATTTAGTCACTGAACACATTTATATAGCTGCTCATCTAACAAAGGAATTCTGGGCAATGAAGAGAAATAAAAACATCCAAAATGTACAAATCCATTACAGAAAAACTAGATTGAGGCCCTTAAAAATCTCACTACTGATATATCAAATATGGTCATACCTGTGCTAGAGTTCCATTAACATCTTAAACTCAATCCCTTGGGATCAGGGGTGGGATGCTACCAGTTCTGTCCAGCTCTATAGAACCAGTAGCTCTGAAGAGCAGCAGACACAGAACCAGTTCTGTGTTTGCTACTGTTTGGCCCACCCAGCCGGCTCTTGCCTGTCCTCCTGCTTTTTCAGCCTCAGCTGCTTTCAGCTGGCACAGCTGGTAATGCCAGTTGAATCCCACCCCTGCTTGGGATAGGAATAAAGGAGGCTTTCATGGCCTTTTGAATGGCTATCAGGGTCAGTGCTGTCCATATCTCAGGGGAGGCTGTTCCATAAGACTGGTATTAAGACAGAGCAAACACATTTCATAGGGGCCATCAAGAGTCACTGCTTTAGAAATGAGACTCAGCGCATGCTCACTCTCTTATCCAGTGAGATCAGTAGAAACCATTGGGGTTCTGCAAGTAATCTAGCCTCGTGCTATTCAGGTCTTTAAAGGTGACAACGAGAATCTTGAACTGTCTACCAGGAATCAGTATAACTCATGTAGCCTTGTTAGTTGGGTGTACTATGACACCCAATATTGCATGTGCTAATCAATTCCTCATCAGTTGAAGTTTTGAATGCTCTTCAAGGGCAATCCACATAGATTGTACTGTAGTAGTCTTGTGACACAACTGGTCTACAAGATATATTTGTGGGAATACTCTCCTGACCACTGCTGCCAGTTGCTCCTTGAACTGGTCTAGAATCTTAACTGCATTATTAGCTGCCTTCTCTGTCATAGAGGTTAATGAGAAGAGGTTAATGTGAAAGATATAGCTCTACTGTATTACAGCATTAGTGAAATGTCACATTCTATATGTTTGTGAGATATTAATGAACAAATTGAGTAACTTAGTATTGGTTCTTGTATCTCAGATTAATATATAAAATATGAAAAAATATTAACCATAATTTGTAGCAAAAACAAGAAAACTACACTAGACTTGTGTTTAGAATTCAACCCCTGAATTACAAACTGTGGTTTCAATATAGCTTCATTGTCTTATTAATAGCTCACAGTATGTAGTATAATACAGATAGTCCTGGGCTTACAAACACAGTTGGGACTGGAATTTTGGTCACTAAGTGATGCAGACAGTAGGTGAGTCATTACATGACCAAACCCAATTTTATGACCATTTTTAACACAGTCAAGTGAAACACCCAGTTATTAAGCGAATCCAGTTTCCCATTGATTTTACTTGTTGGAAGCCAGCTGAGAAGGTAGCAAATTGCAATTATGTGATCACAGCACACTGCAGTGTTGTAAATGTGAGCCAGATGCCAAGTGCCCAAATTGTGATTACATGATTGTAAATCACCTTTTTGAGTGCCATCATTTTTTTAATTCACATTTTATGCCGCCCTTCTCCGGAGACTCAGGGCGGCTTACAATCTTTGGAGCACAACCCAATGTGTGCAGCAATAGCCTTCATTCTATTATATATGCCTGCTTATTACTAGGGCTTTTTGCCCCCAAGCGGCATTTTACTAAGTCAGCTTATTGCCCCCAACAATCTTGGGTCCTCAATTTACCTACCCCGGGAGGATGCAAGGCTGAGTCAACCTTGAGCCTGGTGGGATTCGAGCCTGCAATAATTGCAGGCAGCTGGAGCTAAGTGCTAGGTGTTTAACAGCCTGCACCACCAAGGCAAATTTCAAACTATTGTTAAACAAATACCCATAAGTCAAGGTCTGTGTGACATATAATGATTGAGTGCACAACAAATTTTAAATTGCTCCATGTATTCCAACTCAGATCATTTACAAGTTGCCAGTTTATAAAGTTTTTAATGTATACTTTCAGAAGTACATTATTCTACCATACTGCCTTAAATCCACTTGGGATAACCAGACACATATATTCTGATTGTTTGTCCTAATTCTTCCATTCACACTTTATTTAGCACTGTCTTTAAAAGGCAAAATAAAGCAAAATAATTTTTTAAATTATACTGGAGATTGTTCTCCAATATGAAATTCACATGCAGAAAATGCATACCTTGAAAGGGAACAACTGTACAAATCAGGAATGATATCTCCAAAATAAGGACTATACTTGAGGGAAGAGCACTTGAAAAGGAAATTATTCAATGGCATATTCTATTGGTGTGGCATCCTCCTTATTAAACATCTTTAGGAAGAAAGTAGAATGAGTAGTAGATAGCTCGAACAGATAATAAGAGCAAAGACCTGCCTGGAAGAATGGAAGGAGAGGTGAAATCAACTGGAAGGGGAGGTGCTATAGTTCTTCTGACTCTGGGGGCTCAGCGGACTGCGACAGCCTGGCTACCACCCGGGTCAAAGCCCTGTTTTCGGCCAGCAGTTGCTCATTCATCTGCCTCAAAGTGTGAATCTGTTTGAGCTGGTGAAGGTTCTGTAAAGTGAGACATGGAGGAGATAGACAAATACAAAACAGAATATAAAAAGCACAGAAACGTGAATTCAATTGACAAGCGTGAGGGGGGAAAAAGAGCAGCAATGAGAGGTGGACAGCAGTGAAATTGCAAAAGAAACTCAACAACACACTGAAGTGTTAGAAACACTGAAAAGAAGCCAAAGGGGCTGTTGCTTCTGCTCACTTTTCAAGTATAGGGGCAAATTTATCATCATGAGGTAAACAATTTTGTGGCTCTAAACGCAATTATAGAGAGACAGTTTGGTGTAGCAACTTTCCTAGCCACATGCTAGAAATTAAGAGACCATGAGTTCGAGTCCTGTCTTAGGTACAAAGCCACCTGGTGACTTTGGATCAGTCACTTTCTCTCAATCCTAGGAAGCAACCAATGGCAAATCATTTCCAAAAAATCTCACCATGGAAACTGCAGAGAATTATCCAGGTTGTTGCCAGGAGTCAAAATTGGCATATGCATATGCGCACATACGTACACAAACTTGATTATTCCTGTAACAGACACCAGGGCAATTCTGGGCATAATGAAAATTGTCACCCAAGAGCTGGATATCAAAGTTAAAGTGTCTTCATGAGTCTCTTCATCTGACTCTTCCCATCAAAAGCAGCTTTGTATATTAAAGGAGCAAGAGCCAAAGTGTCAGAACATCTAGCAATATTTGAAAAGGAGAGTGAATTTGTACAAGTTAGTGATGCTCTGAAATCTTTCACAAATACAACCTATCACTTTGTCTGTGCTGTGCTTTATAATGCCCTTTTCAGTTAATCATTCAATAGGCATCATTTGTGTTGAATCTTTTAAAACACAAAATTTCCATTTTTAAAATATGTGAATATTTGTACAACTTTATTAAGAAAAACAAATAAAATTTAAAACCTTTATTTTCTTCAAAAACTATCTATTATAATAAAGAGATTTCTAAGTCTATTTTTTTTAGAATTTTAGAAAATTTAGTTTAGGATATAACCTTCATATAAGAAACAATTTTTCTAAAAGGAAATATGTTCAAAATATGTTCAGTATAGTTCTTCTAAAACAGTGTGGAAGTTGGAGTGAAAGGTTAAAAAACTTGGATATTTCAAGCAGTAGATAATTAGGCCACTAAACCTGTCTATGGCAGATTTGCGTTATCTTAAGAAAATGTAATATTATTTATCTAATAACTCAAAATGTAAATAAGGCAGAATGCAGAAATGAACAAAATAATTTAAAAGACACTGTAATTATATTCTCTAGCATAATAATGCTAAAAAATATTATGTTGAAAAACTGAATGTTTACATCCAAAATAAATATATCTTTGTAATAACAATTTCCAAGGAAGTCATTATACAGTAAATCTAACACAGTAATCTTGGTTTTGGTGTTTTTTTGGGTGATGATTAGAACAGTTTATAAGGGCATGTAGAAGCAACCACTTTCCAAATTACAAGCCATAACTCTAATTATATTCAATTACATGCTCCTCCTCTTTATTATTTCAGCAATTTCAAATACATTAACTAAATCTTGCTCCATATATATAGCCATTTTATTTCATACTCCTAGAATTCCCCAGTCAGCCATGATTTAGGCTAATCTTCAAAGTCACTCATGCTCAGCAAAAATGCATCTGAACATTTGTGCTTCTTACTCTTTTATTTTTAAAGCACTCTCTGTTCTAACCAGGAATATAAATTCTGCCAAGGATATGATCAGATAAGAGATAGCCTAGCCCACAGCTGGATGGTGGGAGAGGCAAGAGGCTCAGAAGAGACTCTTCTTAGGCTGTAATGGAGATGGGGGGAGGGAGGAGGAATTGTACTTTCAGTGTTGCAAGATTGATGTTGGCTTTGCAGAGCAGAGCAGATAGGAATCACAACCAGATGAACTAATTCTACTTTATTTAGTTACATTGCCAAAAACTTGTAAGTCTGAAAGAACCTGCCTCTTGCCCCACCCACTATTCACCTGCTGTCTCTTATCTGACCATTGCATTGGCACCATCTCTTAGCCTAATCTCCCAATGTCGTTTCCACATACCATCACAGCAATTCACATGTAATTACTGCAATGTGTATGTGAGGGAGAGAGATTCATTTTCCTGTTGTGTGACAGCAGTATACAAATCTGCCATGCTCTCAAATCTATTGAAATTAGAGGGGACAAAACTGGTTTTAGCTGGAGTTTGCAACCCTGAGCAAGAGGGCAGGGCATGGGATTTTTGTTTGTCAACTTCTACTCCCCACCACAATTTTAGCTCACCTTTATTTTGATAGATATGTACTGAATGGTAGCAGTCTTAAAAAAATCTGTTTTATATGTACTGGCAGCCCTTTTTATCTATCAGACGTATCTCTCAACTTTGTATTAGAGGAGGAACTGTATGAGAGGTTTTGAATAGCTGAGAAATTAACTCTCTCCTACTCTGAGTTTTGAAAGCACCCTGCACTACCTCTGAATGTTTCAGAATATTCCTTTGAAACTGTGGTTTGCACAAATTAGAACAGTCTTAATCTACTCTGATGTAAAACACTGAAGCACAAACCATTAAAATCACAATATATGTAGTTCAGTAAGCCAAAAATCTTTTTCCTATTATGCTGTATTGGCAACAAACAGCCTTAAGAGTTTTATGGCACTGCTTGAATTAGATACCAGTTTAGGTTTTTTATGTCTCTTTGTAAGAGGGCTGCAACAGTAAGAAAAAAAAGTGCTATACAACAGAATAGGAATGTGATTAAAAAGTGAGTTTTTTGAAAACTTAATAAGCCTAAATAAAATAACAGCATTGACAAGACTGAGGTAAAATGTAGGTATATTTGCTATTAAGTCAAGGTGACTCTAGTATAAAAAGAAGCTGCAGACAGATACAGCATATGATGCAAAAATGGATGTCATTCAAAAGACGCAGACATGATGAAAACGGTCTCCATTATTCTCTCTCTCTCTCTCTCTCTCTCTCTCTCTCTCTCACACACACACACACACACACACACACTGCCAGTCCACCAATGGATACTGTATTTGTTGAAAAAGGTACCTCAACAATTAACTCATGAATAAGGTCATCAGGGGCTTTCATAACTTCACACATACAATCATGTGCTTTAAAACACTCCACTATAAATTCTCAGCTATATACATCTCACATTAATAAGAGATGGAATGTCCACATTTAGAGTAGGTTATTTTAAAAGTCTTTTTTTAAATAAAAAAGCATTTGTTAGTTATACCATCATAGTAGGGAGACACAATGTAACTATAGTTGCATTCTAATATTTCTTCTAATATTGCACATTATTAACAATGGATCAAAATGCATTCCCATTTCAGTTCTTTAATAGTTCATCTATAAATACATTTAATCATGTGGAACCGATGCACATCAAGCTAGGTGATGCAATCCTTCTCTTGCAGCTGGAATGTAATGTGAGCTACCGAAATGTCTTTTCTTAAAGAGACAGAGTTCAACTTAAATGGAGCTCAGCTTCAAAAAAATAACCATACAGTAAAATCAGTTTAAGTGTTTTCTTTAAAGGTTATTCTCCAACTGGAACTATCCCCAGTAAGTCAGGAAATTGCTTTCCTCTCTATCATGTTTTAGGGGCTCAGGAATTCTTATTCTTGAAACAAAAATATTTTAAAAGCCAAGCAAATCTGTAATTCCCTCTTATATAATAGGAAAATAAGCACCAGGAGACAAACAAAACAAAGGTACAAAATACCTATTGTGCAGGCAAATAGTGTTATCCTGTAAAATCAGTTTTATCAGGTCACTAAGGGCAGCATAACTTATCTCACTTCAGCAATCAGAAATTGCAATAACAGGAGAATGACAGTTCTTCAGAGCAGGTGTTTGGAGAGAGGGGTATCAAGCAAGAGGAGCTACATTAGAGGACAATTTCTGCTCCAACCACTCAAGCACTAAGTAGCTTTTTGTTAAGTCTGAAAAGAACTGAAAGCCCAATGAAGAAACAAGAAAGCCAGAAGCATGACAATATCCTATCAATGAATCCACTAATATCAAGAGACTTTTTCCCAAATTGTGACATGGAATAGGCATATTTCAAGACAAGGGGTGAAGATGAGAGAAAGAGAGAGAGGGAGGGAAAATGAATTATGCAGGAATAATTTCCCCTTTGAGATCAGGTCTACAGCTCGGTAGTTTGAGACTTGAGTGCTGTGAGACGGAGTGAGCTCCTGTCACTTGTCACGAACCTAGCAGTCAAAAGCATGCAAATGTGAGTAGATGAATAGGTGGTGCATCTAAGCATGTGGGAAGAAGGAACAGCGTTCCATCTTTAACCATATGTTTTGTGCAGCGGCATGATGTCATGCTGGCCAAACGATTGCAGAAAAGTCTCCAGACAACATTGGCTCTTTGGTTTAAGAAACATAGATGAGCACCGCCCCTAAAGTCGATCATGACTTGCGAGGTAAAACCCTTGGGGGCACCCTTACCTTTACCTTTTTAATAGCCCCTTTGGATGAGGAAATGGATGCAGAATTGTTTTGTTTTGGTTGGTCTAAAAGTTTGAGTGATCTTTGAAAAAAAATATTGATGTGCTTCTGTAGTTTTTTGAGCAGCTGGCTCTATTATAAAACAACATGTTTTAACATGGCCATTTACAGAGTATAAAGATTGAGAAAAGTTGCTATATAAAGATATTGTATATAAGATTCCTACATTTCCAAAAGCTAGGGTTCATGAAGATTGGACCTCTTAAGATTATTTATAGAATCCTCCAGGCTAATTAAAGAAAAAAATCCTCAGTGTATGCCAAAGTCTCAGAAAATAGTTGAGAAGAGCCAGGACTGGCATCCCCAGTATTTAAATAAAATCTCTTGATACTTTTCCCATCCACAAGAGAGAGAGTGATAGATCAAGTGCACTTCAGTCAACAGCTACTGGCTGGAAAACAGGTGGAAAGGTAGTATAGTACTGTAGGCTACTTCTGCTGACTGCCGGCTGCCAGCAGTTTGGCTGTTCAAATCTCACCAGGCTCAAGGTTGACTTGGCCTTCCATCCTTCTGAGGTCGGTAAAATAAGGACCCAGATTGTTGGGGGAAATATGCTGACTCTGTAAACTGCTGAGGGAGGGCTGTAAAGCACTGTAGAGTGGTATATAACTCTAAGTGCTATTGCTTTTATTTATCACAATATTACTAAAACATCTCCAATATCTCTCAGTTTGTTTCTGGTCCCAATTCAAAGATACAGATTTTAACTGTACAGAACCTATGGGGGGTACTTACTAAAGTGCAGTCCTATGACTGGGAAGACCAAATTTCCATTATGACATAATGGCTCTTTCTGCCTAATAGGTTATTGTAAGACAAACAAAGAAGATTCGTACATACACTGCCTTGAGCTGAAGAAAAACCAACAGAACATGAGATGATATATTGGAAAGAAGCCTGCTTTTACATGCTCCTATTCATATGATTAAATCTGAGACTTTGCTTAAGATACTATCCTTATACTAAGTGGGCAGTTTTGGAACAGGATTTTTATGAAAAGTCCCTCAAGTGAGGTCACAGGACTACCACTTTATTATAACATTTTAACACTTTTTGCTGCAATAGAACTTTATAAATTATGTTCTTTCTACTATTTTATAGTTATACTTTTAACAATGCTTTTAGTTTCAGTGTGTATATTTTCAGGTTAAATTCTAGATTTGTTTTTAAAGTTTTGTAAGCTACCCTGGGAAAAATTGTTTTGAAAGGTGGATTATGAACTTTTCAAATATTTAAATGTATACATTAGCATTTGATAATTATGGTGAGGTTGGTTGACATGGAATTTTAAAAAGTGATTCTAAAAAAACAAATTCTGAAGCCTCCCAACTCTCTGAATCCTCATAGATATTCAATTTCACATAAAATCTGAGGTACTAGGGATCCTTACTCTGAAACCATGCTTCATGTAAGTGTTCATGACTTTTTTACATAATTACCAATTGTTCATTTAATTTATGCAGTAATTAAGGATAGAGAAAATACATGTAGCAAAGGAAATTCAAGTACATATCATTAGTAATAATCTCAGAAGATACAATGACTTTCTTGCAAAGAAATGTTGGATATTGACTCTGTTAAGTGTCAAAACCTTTGAGACTGTAAGTTTTAATATATTGATACTAGGTTAAAAAGTTCAAGCTACATAATTCCCATATATCAAATTTACATATGAATAATTGCGGATACTGACCCTGGATATCTTTAGATTCAGAGTAACAATAAATGTTAATACACATATACACACATACACACACATGTGTATATGTATGTAAGATCACATAATAATCAAAGTCAATGTTTCCCAAGTGTAGTAGCCATTTTCTGATGTGTGGCCTTTAGTACCCAAAGTTTGCCTGTCAGCATGGTCATTGTCAAGAATATTGGGAGTGGAAGGTCATACTTCTGAAAATTGCCAGGATTGGGAAACATTAATATAGGTGCAGAAACCACAAAACATTATTTAGTAACTTCTCTATATTTCAAAATACACAAAATGATTATTCATATTTAATGGACTTAAAATTGACAAAAAGTTTTCCTTTACCATGTACCACTACAATCTTGCCTTAAAGCTGCAATTCTTATGACTCTTTTGAATACATATGCTTAAAACAGTTATATTTAAGGCTCATTTTAATCTTTCATCTACTGTTGGTTTTTGGAAACAGCTTCTTGTTTATTTATTTATGTATTTATTTCTTAAATTTATACATATTTATAACTCTACAAGTAGCAGAAGTACTGCATTTCCAGGGAACACTTTTCCACTAGAATATGGAAAGTATTTTTGATAATATGAACTGATCTCCTTCCCAGTGCTTCATATTAAAAGAATCAATCAAATAGGAATAAAAGCTTCATTCTTATAAATCATAAGAATTCAGGTATATCCAATGGCAAGGCATTTGAGCAAGGAATTTAATAAGAAAGAGTAAAATACAAAATTACAAGGAGGAAAATCTTTTACAAGTAAAATACTGTTTCAACTTTTAATTAACATTCAGTTGAATCTGTAGGCCAGTAATAGAAAGGATTGGAAGGAAATCCTTAGTAGCCAAGTTTAAAGACAATATAGACACAAATAACGACGTTTTGATAAAAATGCTGCAGAATAGATTGCACCAAAATTTGGAAGAAAAATATTAGAAAATGCTTCCAACTCAACCAGAAAAGCATAAGGATACCAGTTAGCTAGCACTGCTATTTTGAATGAGTGAATTTAGTTAGAAGACTTGAACAACAAGATTTTAATTATGATTAATACTATTCCTACATGGCAATTTAAAAGATGCTGCTGGATTTAGAAGATGGCAAATAAATGATCCATTTTCATACCTTCATCTCTTCTTCCATTTCAGAAAGCTTCCGTTCAAGGGCTCGTTTTTCCTGTTCAGGAAATATTTTCACAGTGATCATCTTTCATTTGAAAAAGTACAAGAAATCTCATACGCTTAAGGATTTTCAAACACAATACAGTCCTACTCAAAGGCAAAAATCCTCTGTGCCATATAATACTTCCCCTTTCTTAGCTCTTATTCCCATTATCCTTCCTTGTTTCTTTCAACCCCAACTTTGCACAGACACAGTAGCTGTATTCTTTCAATTTTTGATTCCATTTGTTTCTTCACATTCAGACCAAATCAATTTTCCACACCTCACTGATAGTTTTTTGTACTTAGATAACAAAAACAACATTGCAAAGGGCCAAATTCTTGCCCCAAGCAACTAGATATTTTATTTAAACAATGGGAGCTATGCACTGGAGATATCATTCCATAGCAAACAATACCAATACCAGTGATAGACCCAAGAACCAACATCCATCTTTTTTTTTCAGAGAATAGTAGCAAAAAAGAACAGTGGATAGAATTAATTTATGGCCCATAGAGTTTTTCATGTCATTTTGGTAAGACTGGATATTAGGCACACTACAAGACTATTAAAAGTCTTACGTACTAACAGGCCTTGGAAGAAACAGAACTATACTACTGATTAGGCTTGATAATGATTATGTAACATATATTAAGCATATGTTTAACTTTTGATCTGAACAACAGATAGTTCTTGATTTACGACCACAATTAGGACAAGTAATTCTGGTCATAAGTCGAGTCACCAGGAGGCAAATCCAGCTTAACCAACAAAAACTGGCAAAAAAAAATCAGAAATTGTGATCACGTGTCTGTGGGATACTGCAATTGGTTGTAAATGTGAGCTTGTTGCCAAACAGTCAAATTGTGATCATGTAACTGGGGAGTGATGGCTGTAATTTTCTAATTCAGGTGATAACTGAAATTTTCAGAGCTGTTGTTAAATAGTTGTTAAACGAGGACTACCTGTATGCTGAAAAAGTTTTTTCAAACTATTATCCTCAAAAGTAAACCTTTCAAATAATTGGAATATCAGATATTAACACTGTACTTCAACATATTTTTAACAATTTTGAAACAACAAATTATTCTTACTTCAGGTTTTCAAAATCAAATGAAATCAATAAATACTCTATTTATTATATAGCATTAACTGCCATACAATGAGAGCTACGTCTAAGTCATATATGGTATTAGATTTATCATACTGCAAAATCCAGGCAGTTTTAATGAACTCTTTAAAAAATAAAGTGCTTTGAAGTTAATAAAAATATTGTTAAGCTAACCTGAGAGCTTATTGTCTAAGCATAAGCATTGACTATTATTTTTTGAGGGCAGGCCCTATTCTTCACCACCCTAAACCAATTAGGAAAGCAATTTCCAACCTTTGTACCATTTATTCGATTACAAGTAGCATCTTTTGTTGCTAGAAGCAGTATTGTCAAACTCATTTGTTGAATTTCACTTCATTGTATACAATCACCTCCACTCCAATTAGCTACTGTGTCTGAGGCAGGATCTAGACAATGGATACATCCTCCATGTTGACCTGGGCTACCTGCCCCCTTCCCCAGAAGGCAGGAACCAGAGGTGGTATTCAGCAGGTTCTGATCAGTTCTGGAGAACCGGTAGTGGAAATTTTGAGTAGTTTGGAGAACCGGCAAATACCACCTCTGACTGGATATTTTACAGTCTCGTTCCCCTCCAAGGAGTCTCGTTCACCCACCAAGACACGCCTACAGAACCAGTAGTTAAAAATTGAATTCCACCACTGGTAGGAACCTAAGATTTTTTCCACCCTTAATTTTATTCTACCTGCTTTTTTCCTTAGTTCTACTCTATTTATCTGCTTTAGAATTTATGTCTAAATCCTTAGCAATTATGAATAAGGGTAGAAAAGGAGCCAAAAAAAAAGAATGAGTCAGGTTGCTAGACAGGTGATACTCTGGACCTTTTCTTTAACAATTTAACTTGTGTATCATTGAAAAGCTGAAACTTTTTTTTTTACAAGTTCACCAATTAGCTAAAGAAATAATAGATTTTTCCCTCCTCCACCTTTTCTGGACAAGGTGAAATTTATTAGGGCTCTACCAGTTTCCCCTTCTAGTCAAGCGGCAAGAATGGAAAAATGATCCCTCCTTTCGTTCTCCACCATTGGTCACACCATATAGGAAGGGAGAATAGAAGGGTGAGTTGGTAGAAGATGCTTCCATAAAATTGGACAGAACACCATGCTGTCAACATAGAACAAAGGACTGAAATCCAGAAAGCAATTTCTTAAGCTGTCTTCATTTCCAGACAGTTTACAGAGAAGAGCCAAATAGCTTAAGATGCAGTGGAGAAAATTTGGAGAATTCAATAAATAACTACAGGAGCCAGATGTTATCCAAAAATAGTTGGATGCTTTTAGAATCTTTTGCTAGGAAAAGAATAATCTTTCTGTTTTGCTGTTTGGTTTTCAAAATATTTATACAATCCAAGTAAATTCTGACAACCCATAAAGACATACCCTTTTTTCCATCTCGAGCATACTTGAACGATCTGAAGTTTTCTCCTGTTTCTGCTATTTAAAACAAACAAAACACTGTTAGAAAGTAATAATTTTTGCAGTATTGTTTAAAACAACAATCAAGTTATTTATTAGAAATCCAGAGCATACATAGATTATTGCACTCTGTTTTTTCAGCTACTATTAATTCTCTTATCAACAATAATAAACCTTTTTTTAAATTTCCTGCTTGTTTTTTCCAGTACATCCTTGATTTCCCTCAGTTTCTTCACCTGAGTTAGTTTGTCCATTTTTGACTTAATATCTGTGAGTTCTGCCTGGGCATCTTGCAGTTTAGATTTCAGTTTCTGGTTTTCAGACAGGGCACTCTCATAGAGCTAAACAGAAAAAACAAAAACAGTGGAATTATACCTCAGTATTGGATAATATTCCATCTACTGAACGATCGGTGGTGACATACTGGAGAAGGATGGTTTGCAAGGCTTACTATTTCAGATCCTTTAGAACAGCAAGTTTCATTGCAGCTCAATTAATTTTCAGCCAACATCTTCAAGTAACTGCATAATTTCATGACAACCCTGCATCACTCCAGGCACATCCTTTTAGTTCATGTGGAATGAAAGCATGGCTTAAAAGTACTTCTCATAGTACACTTTAAATGTTACCAGATAAAATTCAGTTTAAAGTGATTATTTGCACATTATTTCATATACTATTTTGGCTATTGATCCTCCAAGTAAACTAAATATATGCTCAAACATATGCTCAAACTTGGACAGTTCTTTAAAAAATTAGATGTTATATTCAAATTTTAGACTAATGTTTTCTTATTCCATACAAAGGGAACTGAATCAAAGTCAACAACTTCATGGAAAAGACAAACATAGGAATGCAAATACAGTTATTTGTAATGCCGCCCAAACACTTCATTAAGCTTCTTTGAAGCTGGACTTCAACACTGTTTTCTTGATATATTTCTATTTTTGTCTTTTATTGGGGCTTTAAATCGGTATTACTTCATTGGCTTCTTCTCCAATGGTTTCCAGCTACATTTGAAACTGCTTTGTATTAACTGATAAAAAGAAAACAGTGGGTTTTAAAGAAGGGCCCATCAACATGGGAGCTGGATATGGCTTGCAAACATCCTTTTCGCAGTTCCCAAAGACCTCCAAGTGGGTAAGCTAAATATATTGTATTTTGCTTTGGAAAAGGTTAAGAGGAAAATAGGCTCTTAACACTCTGATTCCCTACTTAAATCTCTTTATCACCTGCCTCCATTTGGTACCTGATCCCTTTGGCGTGTGGCTACTGAGATAATGAGAGAAGCCTAGTGCAGGCTTCAAACAAAAAGAAAGAAAAAGAAAAGAAAAATTTCAGCAATGGCCCACCTTTTTATAATCCTTGCTACTATCATCTTCTGTTCTGTTGCTGAGAGCAGCTCTTCTGGTATAGACACTGCTGCGGCCTGAGGGTCGATCACTATAGGTATCACTAGTACCAGTGCTTGAACTTGCTGAATCCAGCCTGAAGTTAGATATGGTTTAAAGCAGCTTCATTCACTTTCAAAACCATTTACATCTTATAGAAGAGATGCCCAATGCAATGACAAAAGAATTACAAACTACTAAAAATATTTATCTGTAACCTAACTAGTGTAGAAGTGAAAGAAAGAAATGTTCATTCAAAACTGACAGAAGAATAAAATATTTGAAAGACAAAGGAATTAAGATGAGAGGTGACCATACTGGTCAGATAAAAGATGGTAGTCTTGAAAATAAATAGATGTAATCCTCAACTTATGATCACAACTGAGCTCAAAATTTTTATTGTTGAGTGAGATATCTGTTAAGTGAGTTTTGCCTCATTTTACCACCTTTCTTGCCACAGTTGTTAAGTGAATCACCACAGTTGATAAGCCACAGTTGTTAAGGGAATCTGGCTTCCGCATTGATTTTGCTTGTCAAAAAGTTGCAAAAGGTGATCACATGACTTTAGGACACAGCAATGGTCATAAGTATGAGTCAGTTGCCAAGCATCTGAACTTTAATCACATGATCATTGGGATGCTACAAAGGCCATAAGTGTGAAAAAGATCATAAGTGTGAAAATGATCATAAGTCACTTTTTTCAGTGTTGTTGTAACTTTGAATGGTCACTAAATGAACTATTGTAAATCAAGGACTTGCCTATAGTTCCACAAGCAGTTAAGAAGAGGCAATTATTTGGAATACAGATAGATAGATAGATAGATAGATAGATAGATAGATAGATAGATAGACAGACAGACAGACAGACAGACAGACAGACAGAGACAGACACATGCTCTAACAAAAGCATGAATTCTGAAAATCTTACCTGGAGACTCTTTCATGCTGTAAACAGAGATAGAAGAAGCTCAGATTAGCAATAACAATAATAATTTTAGCAATATAGTTGGAAATATGACGATTATGAAAGTAAATGACAAACAGCATAAATCCAGCAGGGCAATAACTCTGGAACTTATTTAGAAACTCTTTGAACTATTAAAAAATATTGCAAAATACTGCAGTCTAAGAGTTAAAAATATATATTAAATATACCAATAATAGCAGATATTTCTGGCAACATCAGGATAACTCTGGTTATACTAAAGCATCAACATGAACTTTAAAGAAAGTGTTTATATGAAACATATTTATATTAAATAAATGCAGAAGTGCAGTATTAACTGAAGATCTTTTAAAAGATTGAAAACTCATTCTTATATAACTAATTAGCATAGATAGTCTTATATTTAGGCATTTGTCATTTGTTACAGAAGAATGAAACACATATTCACATTCAGATAAGTACACTATTCTTTCTGGAGATCTAATGCCTAATGCCAAATATTTTTCCTTAAAAAATTCCATCAAGAGTATATCTATTAAACTGTTTGTTTTCACATTAATTACATAAATGACTACAGAAAAATCAGTGAGCATTTATCTACAGGAGAAATCTTTATGTACATGCAGAGATATTTAACTATATAAATAACTGAAAAACAGCATTTTATCTTTACTGATTAATTCTGAGATTTTATTTGTATATTTATTAGTTCTTTAATGTTGTAACTTTTTAAAATCAAAATTTACTTTGATTTCATTTTTTCAGTATCAATCTTAAACAAATCACGTGCTCTCTATTTTATATGGAAAATGCACTACAGTTAATATTAACCTAAGTAATGTTTATCACATTCTGATGTGCAGCTGCTATTATTTGTTCTTAACTCTGAAACAGAACTTTTAAAAAATTTTTACATACTACAAAATTAAAACTAAAGAAAAATCTGCTCTAAATCAAACTGAGCAACCTAGAAAGCAAATTAAACTAGATAATCTAGGCTTTAGGATTCAAGGCCACATTAGCTTTCTAAATTTCATACTCATAACTTAAATTTATGAACTAAATTATTTAGAAGTCAAACCTCATTTTATGACAGTTTTAAAAATCATATTTATTTTAACAAATTGTTTTCTGGCCATAAACATTTCATTATGCAACATTTGGATATTTTCCTGACAATGGCTCTAACACGTTTTGCTGCTTAGAATAACTTACTACAGTTCATCATTATTTTGTATGTATCATAGGCCAAAATTTCTTTTGCCAAAAATAGAGAAATACGGAAGTATATGAAAATTTATACCTATACTTAATAAAATGAATAAAATTAATTTTAATGAAAGCTTTTCATAATATGTCAAATATGGAGATAATCCACTTAAAGTATTACAATGTAAGTACTTATATTCTACAAAGCAACATAATAGCATCCAACCATCCTTGTTTGGGCTTGCAAGTTAAGCAGGACTGAGGCTGGTTAGGACTTGGTTGGGAGATCACAATAGAATTCCTTTCTAACTGGGAAGTAAAAAAAAATATTCTGGAAGAATGCAGCAGGAAATGATTTCTGTTATGCATAAAATTGTATGGATAGGACCATGTAACTGTCAATCAAGCATCACTAGGGAGATTTTACTTAGAATACTTTCAAACCAAAAATTTGTCAAAAGTGGAAGCCCAATTCCAATCAAAGGACTGAGGCAGACTAGTTTTCTCTAATAATATTGCTATGAAGGAAGTATCTTCTCTGTGTAAATATGCAGCATTCATCTATTTAAGAGGAGTACACTGCAAGGATTGTATTTACTCAAAAAGAAGACAACCCTGCATTTCCAACAGCTTTCCTGTTTATTCTATTATCGGTACATCTCCTATTATAAAGACAAATTGAGGAAAATATTAATCTTTCTAACAGGCAAAGTTGGTATATTGTTCTCAGGCTTAACATGTATTCAAATATAAATGTAAAAAAGTGTGTGTGAGTGTATTTGTGTGCATAATTTATAACTTCCATGATTGAGGAATAGAAGATATGGCATCTTTCCCCAGTAGTATCTTACTGAAAACGTATGTCCAGTTTTACATTTTAATTAAATGCTTTTTGAGTATTACATGAGAATACAGTTTAGACACAGTACAAAGAGAAATCAGTACCATCAGTACAGTTACAGCAAACAGAATGAAATAATTTCTTAAAGCAAGGGGTATAATGCTGACCACACTTTTCAGGAATTATCTTCAATGAAGCAGAAAGAATTATAACACAGCTTTTGCCAAGTTAGTCAAGTGAATAAAAAACCTAAGTACATCACAGGAGATTATTTGACCTTTCCTATAGTACCCATTGGAAAGCTCCAACCTCTTCTGTACTTATAATCCTTACCAGTACTTGGTTTGTTTGCATCCCACATAAACCACAAATGCGTAACATTTTTTTTAAATCTAAAGCTGAGACAATAGTGAGCTTCTGTGTTGTAGGCTGTTTTTTTTTAAAAAAGCAAGTCCTGACTTAATGCAGCATTGTTAAGCAGTGGTGTGATTCAAATTTTTTTACTACTGTTCTGTGGGCGTGGCTTGGTGGGCGTGGCAGGGGAAGGATACTATAAAATCTCCATTCCCACCCCACCCCAGGAGAAGGATACTGCAAAATCCCCATTCCCTCCCTATCCCACTAACCTGCTTTCCAGCTCCGTTCTCCTATGCAGGGCAACAAAAGAAAACCCAGCCAATCAGCTGGGACTTGGGAGGCAGAGAATAGATGGGAGCAGGGCCAGTCAGAGGTGGTATTTGCTGGTTCTCCGAACTACTCAAAATTTCCACTACCAGTTCTCCAGAACCTGTTAGAACCTGCTGAATACCACCTCTGTTGTTAAGGGATGCATTTTAACCAAAATTGCAAAGCAGCTTGCATGATATAGCCAGCAAAATTGCTTACAGGTTTTCTCAAAGGGAAAAAAAAAGCAAATATTAATTTGGTATGGCAATTAGAATGTTATGTAAAGAAAACAGACTTTTCATTATTTGTTTTGGTATCTTCAAATCAGTGTAATTTCTGACAAATGTGTGGACAAGTTTTCTTGACAATATTTCAGAAGTGGTTTACCATTGCTTCCTTCCTAGGGCTGAGAGGTAATGACTGACCCAAGGTCACCCTGGCTTCATGCATAAGTGGAACTAGAAGTCACATTGTTCCAGTTTTTAGTCTGAGACCTTTAATCAGTAGAATAGATAACGACATAAGGCTGCTATAATTATAGAAGTCTACCATTGATGATGGTCCACAAACTGTAATTGGTACAGCTCTCTCTGTATTTAGGTTATTAACAGAGTTGAAAGGGAACCTTGCAAATCAGACCATAGCATAACAGAAACAATATGTATTTCTTTGTACATTAGTGGCTTCCACATCTCTCTGTAAGAGTAGATGCAGGAAACAAAGAGAATGAATGTGTCAAACACTTAGCTAATAACTGAGAGTTTATATTTTGTTTCCTGGATAGAAAGCTGCTGCAAAACCAAAAGAGAAGCAACAGTTTAAAAGCAGTAACTCAGCCAATCTACAGAATACTAAGAAGAGCCCCTGAGAGAATTTTCCCCAACTCTTTTTGGCTGACCCAACTGTGAGCCTGTGGCAGTAGTGAAATAAAGAAAAATGAACAAATGAAACTGCATTGCTATGTGTTTTTTACTTTCATTGTGCTTCCTTTATTTCTGTTTTTAATAAAAAGGAACAGGACTAGGTACTGGAAATTATTCTGCAATGTTGACAACAAAGGGATTGTAAAGAGCCAGGAAAAACATACCGTTTTGATTGTAGATATGTGTAGGATTATGGAACATTACAAACTTACTTTTAAAATTCGAAAGCATTCACAGATGGCATATGTGTAATTAAAAGCATGTTCTTGAAATTTTTACAAGAATGCAATTTTGAAATGGGGAACTAGGACATAAATAGCCATTTATTTTCCCCCCAATGAAGAAAAAACTTCATTAAATTGGCTTCAATTATTTACTTCGATTACCAGTACTTAATCCAAAAAAGGAACAGGGAAAGGAGAAGACTCTAATATTTATGTTTCCAGTACAATTTTCAACAGCTGTGTTCAAAGATTACAAAAATATTTTAAACTCTGTAGCAGAATTTCTTTTTCATTATAGTGTTCTAAATATTGTGCCCAAGTATTGTGCTCCAATGCAGAAATAGCATACATGTTACTGTTGAAATTGCCTAGAATTTGCCAGCAGCATACTGGGAATTGAAATCCATATGTCAAAGTTACCATATTTGGAAAACACCATTTTCAAGTTGACCTGCTTTTTCTCAAGTTCTTGTTATATTTTTGTGTGTTCTCTAAATGCATTTTAAATAATTTAAGTAAAGAAGTAATTTAGTGTGTTGCTTTAGAAAGCCTTGAAAAATTCGAAAGGCAAAAAGGATGATTTAAGCACATTCTTATTTTACTATTAATGTGCAATTTCTATTGCTATTAGGAAATTATTTTCTAATTCAACACTTTTCAGTTAAATATGAAAAAACATGAAATATGTCATAACTTTTCTACAATATTCTGTCATTAGTAATAAAAAATCTTAGCAGGAAAATATGAATTGGAAAACATCAAGGAAGGAACAATTAAGTACACGATTGTTAACATAATTGTGCACCACTGTTCCTTCTTTGAGGTTTTTCAACTCATATTTTCTTGCGAAGATTCACCTTTTACTACTAATGATTTTGCTGGTGATAGTATATGGTTTATTATATAATTTTAACTTCTATTGGTACTTAATTAACTAATAGTTTTAAATCCCAATAAATCAAGCCCAATATGGATTTAACATCTAATAAGTAACTAGGTAATCAGATTGAAATCTGATGAATAAGACCATCTAAATTTATGTTACAATGTTATAGCTGTGCTTATTTTTCCCATTTTATTCTCCTGTGGGTCTGAATTCAATGAGCATACATGCTATGAAAACTGGGCCTTCTCCCTTAAATGCTATTTAGTGTTAACATCCGAGAAATGCAAAATAGACAACACCCAAATTGCTGCCCACACCTGGAAATTGTTCCCTGAGGATAGGATAAGCACATAAAAATATACAGCAAAAGAAATCTCGATTAATGGAGCCTAATCTCCTTCCTTAATTAGTTCTAGTTTATTTAGTCTTTATTCTCTCTTCTGAAGCCAAAAAGAACGTTTTTACTGAAAAAGCTGGAAAACGTTGTCAGATGTTATGATTAGCAATCATACAGCTGAACTCTTTATTATGTTGTTTCATATTTGCTTTCAAGGAAAGGGCTATGCATTATAGCCCTGACCTGAAGATTATTCTTCTGTTCACACTTGAACTCTGATAACTATGAAGGATTAGGCACAATATTAGTATTTTTCAAATTCTGAGTGGTTGGAATCTATTTTCTTAAACAGATTTAAAGGAAGGAAGCCTTAAAGGTCTTCTCTTACTTCTTGATTTTTGTAGTTAGCATCTTCTAGAAATGAAACTGCATTCAATATATGCCTTCAATTAACATTATTGGTATTGTTGCTATTGCGTCTTACATCTGACCTTCCCTTGTGCAAATGATTAGGCACAGGAACAGACAGGTTTTTCATCTCACACAGAACAGCTGTTCATATAAATATATAACAGTAATTCTAATACGGTCTTTATGGAAGTAATATAAAGTGTTTTAACATCAATAATGTACCACATTTATAAATGTGGATTTGTATAAGAAAAAAAGAGAAGATGACCAATTTTAAAATAGCAAACAAGTTCTAGCATTGTTCTATCACTTCAAGAGTAAAACTGAAATATAGTTAAGCATAGCATAAGGTGGCTATTGAAAAATGACTATTATGTATGGAAGTTATTTACTGTTTAAACTTTTAACCACTAACTGGAACAGTGGTCATAGAAAGTAAACACTTAATACAAAGTAAATTATAAGAATAAAACAAGTTCTCATTAATGATTCTTAAATGTTCACAAACATTTTGAGAGCCAGATTGGTCTAGTGGTTAAGGTACCAAGCTAGAAACTAGGAGAATGTGAGTTAAAATTCTGCCTTAGGTATGAAAGTTAGCTGGGTGACTTTGGGTTAAAGTCATCCAGCTGGCTTTCATACCTAAACCTATGATTTAATACTTGGCTGGCTTTTGTACCTAAACTATGAGTTAAGGTTCAGATAGCAAGTTAATCAGTCAATTCCTGTCGCAAATAGATCAGCACTTAGTTGATTTGAAAAAAAAGCAAACCCTACACTTGCGGGAAAATGCTATGATGAACATTAAAGAAAAGGATTCATGAATATTTCTACTTTACTTTAGTTTTCATATATTAAATTTCTGTTTCTGCAACCTACATGTTTAATGCATGAGCCACAATTAAACACTGGGAAAGTTACATTTCAAAATTGGTGTAGTACTGCGTCCAGTTTTGGTCATCACAATACAAAATAGATATTGAGACTAGAAAGGGTGCAGAGAAGATCAATAAAGATGATTAGGGGACTGGAGGCTAAAACATATGAAGAACAGGAATAGGGAATGTCTAGTTTAATGAAAAGAAGGACTAGGGATGACATGATAGCAGTGTTCCAACATCTAAGGGGCTGCCACAAAGAAGAAGGGTCAACCTATTCTCCAAAGTAGCTGAAAGCAGAACAAGAAAGAATGAATGGAAACTAATCAAGGAGAGAACCAATCTAGAAATAAGGAGAAATTACCTGACCGTTGAACATTTAATCAGTGGAATGGTTTACCTTCAGAAATTGTAGAAGCTCCATCACTGGAGGTTTTTAAGAGATTGGGCAACCATTTGTCTGAAATGATACAGAGTTTCCTGCTTGAGCAGTGGATTGGGCTAAAATACCTCAAAGGTTCCTTCCCACTTTTATTCTGTTATTTTCTTACTTATTGGGTTTGTATGGCTACTCAACTAAAAACTATGTGATTTCGTAGCCCATACAGGCAAGAACAAACAGGAAAAAAACATACAGCATTAAAAAGGCAATACAACATAAAAATAGAAACTAAGCAAATAGTTAAATAACAAAAATAGGATTCAATTTAACAGAAACCAGATGCTTTGAAGAAGCCAGAAGCTTAATGGCTTTTCTAAAGGCAAACAAAATTTGGACCTGTTATATATCAAAGGAAAGATCATTCCACAGGGACAGTTACAGAAAAGTCGTATAGTATTTCCTAGATCCCATAAGATGGCAAAGTTTAAAAGAGGAAACTGGAGAATGCCCCCCTTTGGAAACACATTGGCAGCAAATATTCTATAACACCGTGTTTCCCCGAAAATAAGACCTATCCCGAAAGTAAGACCTAGCACTATTTTCTAAACCTGCCCTAATATAAGACCTACCCCAAAAATAAGACCTAGTGTAAATCTCCAGTTCCAGGAAGACTTTTCAGGGTGCAACCGTGCACCATAAAACACCCCCCTACACACTCACACCCACTATTTGGCACCATAAATATATAAGACCTACCCCGAAAATAAGACCTAGTGTGTTTTTGGGAGCCAAAAAAAATATAAGACAGTGTCTTATTTTCGGGGAAACACGATATCTAACAACTTGAATCACACCAAGAAGCCTATTGTGAGCCAGTACAGCTTGCAGATTGGTGATGTTACATGGGCATGACGAACTATGTCTATTGCTATCTACACTGCTGCATTATGGACCACCTGAAGTTTCTGGATGGTCTTCAGAGGCAGCCCCACATTGAGACCATTGCAATACTACTTTGCGAAGTCACTAAGATATGAATGATTATGAGCAAGGCCTACCAGTCCAGGAATAAGTACAAGTGGCACGCCAGAAGCAATTGTAAAATGTTCTCCTTGACCACAGTTGTCCACCTACTCTTTTTTTTAAAAAAATTAGATTTATATGCTGCCCTTCTCCGAAGACTCAGGGCGGCTTACAATTTTTGGGATACAACCCAATGTGCTCAGCAATAGCCTTCATTCCATTGTATATGCCTGCTTATTACTAAGCGGCATTTTTACAAAGTCAGCTTATTGCCCCCCAACAATCTTCAGTCCTCAATTTACCTACCCCGAGAGGATGGAAGGCTGAATCAACCTTGGGCCTGGTGGGATTTGAGCCTACAATAATTGCAGGCAGCTGGAACTTAAGTGCTAGGCATTTAGCAGCCTGCACCACCAAGACTCTTCAAGTAGAAGCTGTGTATCCAGGAGAATCCTCATATGTACACCAAGTCTGAACAGGGCAGTGTCATTCTATCCAGAACTAAAGGTGGAAATCCTCTAGTTCCCAGATCAAGGGAATCCAGAATCCATGCCCACTCAGTTTTGGCAGGGTTGAGCCACAACCTCTTTTATCATTTCTAGCTATCATACCTATCAGATATTAGGACATAATCTCCTCAGCTTCACTTAGATAGTTGGCAACAGAGATGTCATTTGCACCTGGGTGTCATCAGCATATTAATGATATATCACCTCGTACTGATGGATGAGCTCAACAGGTGGCTACGTGTAGATATAAAAAGGAGGGGGGAGAAGGTAGAGCCCTGTGACAGCCAACAAAGCGGGGTGGGGGAGGAAATAACCTTGAAAATTCCTCTCCCACCAAGGCAGACTGGGCCTCAAAGAAGGAGAATCAATGCAAAATGTTGTCCACCACTCTCAGTCCCTGATTCAGAGGAACACTATGGGTTAGGCTGATGGTATAAAGGCCATCTAGGATCAAGAAGGCCCAGGATTAATGCCTCACTCCCATTCTAAGCTTGCAATAGGTCATCAACAAGCACGACCAAACCCATTTCAGTACTATGTCCTGGTTTGAATCTCAACTGGAAAGATGGTCTGCTTCCTCCAAGGCCCTCTGAAGTTGGCTGAGGCCAACTGAAGAGATTGTGGGAAACTGGATGAAAATTATCCAGATTAACTTAGTCCAAGAGTGATCTCTTGAAGAAGGGGCATACTGCCATCTCTTCCAGAGCTAGCAGAACCATTCCCTCCCCTCCAAAAGGCATTTACCACTACTTGGATCCATTCACATGTGGATTCTTGGAGGCCTCAACCTACCACGAGGGACATGGATCTAATATATATGGCAGACACATATCTCCCAAATCCCTGTCCATTTCCTCAAGACTAACAGACTTGAACTCATTCTAGAAGACTGTGCTTCGGTCACCTCTGTAGGATTCAAACTTAGAGTGAAACTGAGCAACTTTATTCACCAAATGATGTGAAAAGCTCCACAGTGAACCTGCAATTGCTCCATCAATTCTTCCTGAGCCAGAAGAGCCTGCTCACTGACACTCAAAGACATAGTAAGGTGGAAAATAAGCTTCCAAGAAAAGTTCTTACTGGCAGTCTTTACTTAATTGGGATCATAATTTTTGTTGCTAAGAGAAGCAGCCATTAAATAAAACATCACATGACTAGACCATTTAGTGATGGGATTTCCAACAGTCATTTCCTGGTTGTGGTTGTTAGATGAAAACCTCATGCTTCTCCTGCTCTGCCCTAAAGTGCACTGCCCTACTTAGCTTCAATTTCCACCTATCTCCCCATCTCCATATTTTTGGCCATCTTGCTCTCCATCACCCTAGCCATCCTGCACTGGGCCACTGCTGCTGTCCCCAGCTGCCCTTCACCATCTTTTTCTTCCCTCTGCTAACGAGGCACACCTGTTGGCCATGTGGTGGGCATATGTATTCAGCAGCTGCTTTGGCTGGGTGCACTTTGTCAGCAGTGGGACAAAAATGGCAAAGGGCATTGGGGAGTCAGAGATGGTGGAATGCAGGGTGGAAGAGTGCAGGTCAGTGTACAGGATGGCCAAAAGGCCAGAGATGGGGGAAGTGGGTAGTGGAGGCAGTTGAAGTGCACCTGCAATTGTAAATGCCAAGCACCTAAATTTTGATCATGTGAACACAGTGATGATTCAACAGTCATAAGTTCAAAAACAAATCCTAAATACCATTTGTTCAGTGCTTTGAATGGTCACTGAACAAATGTTTAAGAAATGACTACTTGTACTTGCATCTGTTTGGATTTGCTCCCTGTAGAATGCCAATGGCATTGATTGATTCTCTTGTAGGCCCTCTGAAAACCAGGGAAGCTCTGTGCACAGAGACAATCCTCAGGACAATCTGCTGCCATAGCCTCTTTCCAAGTGGTGATCAAGCCTCAACTGAACTGTATATATAAATCTCAAGAAAAAAAAAATCTAAAATCTCTCTGTGGCCAAAAAGGGATAGGCTATTTCACTTCAAATGTACTACATTGAATCCCAAATCCTAGAGCTACAAATTTTGATTTATTGCTTCATTTCATGTTTATCAGTAAAACTTTAGGCTTTGCTTCTTTATGGATTTTGCTATGGTATGAAAACTCTAAAATTCTGGTTTTCTTTGTTGTGAAATGTCTCTGAAAGTTTCTTGTCTGCTTGTTCCTTCTACAGCTGAACACTGTATATAATAAATCATTTCCATTGACACTTTGAACTTCTGTTTCATCTTTCTCTCGTTAATTTGACTATGTTACTTTCTAAAGCCATTATTTTATCTTATTGAAACAAATATGGTACTCTCGCAATTTCTTGCCTCTCATTCCAATAATCTGCTAAATTGTCACTGATAACTCATTTTTATTTGATTGCTCTGTATGTTAATTTCAAATATTCTTTGGGCCATGTTCCCCATAAACTGTCAATTGCTCATTATTTGTTTGCCCTTATGCCTTAAGTCTTGAACAGTAATATATTCTATAGTATTGAATGGTCATTATAGTTTTTGTAGTTCCATATTTAGATTTCCAGAATGCATCAGCCTGTTTTAATAGTTTGGTGCTGTGGTAGACTCCAGAGCTTGGCAACAATATGGAAGTGGTTTACCATTGCCTTCTGGAAGGTTTCTTTTCAACGTTCTAGTCTTGCTAATGTTCCTTAAATTCTCATGTACTGCATCTAAATACTAATCAGAGTAGACCCTGCTCAGCTTTCATGATTAGCTAAAGTCAGTTAGGTGCTGCTATCTACACTGGCCCTAATCTAACAAAAATGCTGAAAGAAACATCTCCCCAGCTACCAATCCCATAAAATTTAAAAGAGGAGCTACATTGCAAAAATATAGTCCTAGAGCAAATAGCTTCAGACGACTCAAGCAAATGAACAGAGCTATAAGATGCAATCAAGTTAAATCTCATGAAGGCACAAATGACCAGTCACAAACTATTCTACTTTGGATACATTATTCAAAGACTCAACTCTCTGGAAAAGGCTCTAATGGTGGGAAAAGTAGAAGGAAAAAGAACAGCAACAAGGTGGATGGATTCAGTTGCAGTAGCAATGGGTGCAACATTAAACGATCTGAAAGACCAAATTAGGATAGAACATCGTGGAGGAAATCTATCTATAAAGTCGCTAGGGGTCGAGGAATAATGATACATAACCAATTCATAACAGCAGAGTAAATGGTCACTTGATTTGTGTGTTAGGGAAATCAAAAAGAGTATAAAAAAAAAAGAGAATGGGGCCAAAACCCCAAACCAAAGACATTCATTTTTAGGGTTTTTGCAATTATTATATGTACTGTTTATTTTACACAATTTTCCAATGTATGTTTGGTTTAAGTTTAAATTTATTCTGCAATTATGCAAATCAATTTAATTTTAAAATTAAAGTGTCTAAATAGGATTGACATAGTTCTTCTGTGTTGTAATTATATAGAAGTGAAGCAAAAAAGCTACAAAAAAGCAAAAGAGGATAAGCATGTAGCTGAAGAGTATCTTTTTAACTTGTTTACCATTTGGTGTAACAAAGGACTGATTTATTTCTTTAACAATGAATGTTGATGAGCCTCTTAACTGAAAGAAGAAAAAAATGCCTCATCAACTGAATAGAGAGTATAGATATCACCATTTTACATGGTTTCACTGCTTTTCAAACTGGAAGATATTAATACTCTCGTATTGCTACTGAAGGGAAGAAGAAGAAGAACGGCAAGAAAATTGAGTGCAAAAGGATGAGACACAAGAAGGCAGGAAGAAAATGCAAGGTCAGTTCAGAAAGCTGGATTGAGGTAATAAAAACTATTAATGAGGCACAAAGAAGCAATGTGGAGTAGTTACAAATTCATGGTAATAGAAATAGTGGGATAGTAATTCCTGAGGATATTAACTAACAGCAAAAACAACATGTGATCTTACAAGTTTTAAAAAATTGTTAACAATTATTATGATATTTTCTCTGGAGATAAATTCTTAGCCAAGAGAAACATTCTTCAGGACTTGAAGTTAAAGAAAGTAATTCATATTTTCCATCAAATTTGCAAAACAGACAGAAGTAAACATATACGTCACAGCATTATAAAATAAGTATTAGATGTTAGTTTGCCTTTATTGGATTCTTTAGAACGGTTTTTAAATTTTCAGAATGTGATTGTACTGTATGAAAAGAAAATTGCCCGCATCATCTTTAGCACAAGTAAATTTGAAGGGCACTTTTGGAAAAATGAGAAGATCTGGGATTCAGCATATCCAAAACTCCCTTCATTCACCCCAAAACCATGGAAGCCCATAGATTTCTGCCATCACAACAAGTAGAACACTCCTGGTGGAGAGTAAAGTTCCAAGATTAAAGGAGTGTCCCATTTTTGGCACAGCAAATTTCTTTAATCTGGTTACACCTATTGTATTCCTACTTTTTTCTTTTAAAAATAAGACAATGTGGACACTACATATCTGTGGGAAGTTTGTAATGACCATTGCTATAGAGAAACGTTTCAAATTGTTCAGTATTCCCTAGTGATATAAAGTAGGACTAATGTTTTAATCAACTAATATTTCCTCATCTCTTTTTACACTTCTGAGGCAGAAAAAGAGCAATTCAAGGAAATGTCTGAAGAATCTGAGTCCTCAAGTTTCTCTGTAACTTGCAAATGGGATTCTTGTCATTTGAAGAAATAATATGAAACAATGACAATTGCTGTATGAGTGATCCAGGCTATTTTAGAGTATTACACATCATATCATTCTATCAATACACCACCAAGCTTTAAAATGGAATATTTAAGTATGTTGGACTTGAGAAACACAGCAGTTTAACAAGCTGTTCAGGTTTTGTCTCATTTCTGTTTTAAAAAAAACTATGTGATGGTACAAAATATGTAGCTAATGTAATTTCTGATCTTTATGAAGAAACAGGAAACAGTAAGTACAGATAAAATTAAGAGGTTTCGTGTCATTGAAGTCTCCTTCTATAATAGAGCCTTGTTAGGGCTTTACTGTACGCCAAGGTAAGTACTTCAAATCAGAAATGAACTATGCACCGAGACTACATTTAGGAAAGATATATGTAATGTGTAATTAAGACAAGCCCTTAGGAAGTTGAAATAAATATATAGAAATTAAGTGACTGCTTACTCTGAATGTCTTTGCAATCGGGGAAGGAGATGATGGGGGAGAATCAGACTGAGACTTTTTGCTTCGAGTATATTCCTTATTCCTGGTATACAAGGAAGACATGGTCCATTCAGGGTGGTAGCAAGGCAACTTTCAGTAGCAATAAGATAGTACTCCTCTGTCTCTGGCTGAAGATGTATAGTGATGTCTAAAGTAAGAAGAAACTGGTTTGATAATTACAGTGTTTTATCCATTCTTCAAAGTTTTAAGTTTCTAAGCATCCAGATAATGCTTGTAAAAAACATATTACAGTCAGCAGTATTCCATAATTCTTTAATCATGGCAAGATAGAACCAGGGAGCTTCTGTAATCGTAGAGAGCCAACCTCAGAACTAAATCAGTCCTCAGATTTTCCAAAATATTTCTTGCTAAACAACAGTTTCCATACAGCAAAGCCAGGATGTTTCCAGATAACCAAACAAAAGAAATCTGATCACAAAAATGACAACCCCTAAAGACTGGCCATTTGTCCAGCTAGGAAGAGAGTTCCATGAAGAGCATTTTTAATCCACAGCATTTATGAGACAGATCTTCATTGCTGGAACTGAGCTGCATCATCAGTGAGAAAGTACAAATAAGGAAGGAATGCTGCTTCAGAAAAGGGCAATCCAGATGAAGCTGTGTTTTGTTCCGTCCTCCAAATCAGGAACGCCTTCACACACTTGTATCTTCCCTCCCCTTTTGCTATTTTCTGACATTCCAAATTCTTACTTGTTCAGTGAGGAATGCTGGAGGAAAGCCAAAGGCATAGATTCACTTTCAACTTGGGATTTGGATTGCTACTTGTATGAGAAAGAAAGCTATTGGTTCCAGAAACCCAGAAAGCTTCAAGGTAGACAACTCCACAGAATTCAGCAAACTTGTACAGTCTAAAATCTAGCCATTGTTTAATACAATTGTAAGAAGAGCTTGCTGCTTTTGCAAGATTTTTAACAGTTTAGAATCAACATTAGGCAGCTTAGGTACAAGGAGTGGAAAATTAAAGTCTCTTAAACATAGACTAAATCTTATTAACTGAAACAGATTAGCAGATTTACACAGGCAATATTAAATTATATCTCTATATGGAACAAGTACATGTACTCTGTTAAACTAAGTAACACAGTTCATAGAACAGATTTCTCAGAGTTATATATTTGCTAAATTAGTTTGGATGTCATCACTTTACTAAGAGGTGCATATGTATTCCATACTTATTCTAAGAAAACATTCTGAACTCCCCCACTTTGTAAACCCAACAAGTTTGGTTTTGCAGAATTAAGAATATAGTGGCAGCAGGCAAATTCTGCTTGATAAATCCAGATTTAGTATTATTTAAAAGTAAGATTGATGAAATAATAAGACTTGTTAGCTATTACTTACTCCCATCCTTTGAATTCAGTGATTCTGATTTAACCATGTTTAGAATCAATCAATCAAGCAGATTACAAATTAAAAAGTATTTTAAAAGGCTTTATTATTATTAAACTGCATGTAAAATAAGTATATGGCAATCAAGTAAGTCTTACTTCTGCCTATTAGAAATTAGAACAATTACCATCATTGTCACATTTTCTGCTAATCGGGAGTAAGTCAAAAATATAATAGAGAACAAGAGGTATGTTATTCCTACTTTGCTGGACTGGACATGAAGAGTAACAATACACTTTTGGCAGCAAATCTGCAAACCTGTCTATGACAATGGGGGAAACTGAGACTTTACATCACATGTTCTTCAATGTCCCTTCCTTCATAACTCTGCTTACTAACAGAAGCCCCACCTGTTCTGATGAGGAGTTTATTCATTTTTAACTTTCAGACTAGAAAGTTAACATTTCTAGGAGCATCACAAAATTTATTTTGGCTGCTATTGCTTTATGCTGCTTAATCCATTCCTAATTTTAAGGTCTTGTGACTATACCAAATTTTATTATGCTTTCTATACTGTATACATGTTTTAGCCTTTGTTATATCTCACCACCAACTAACCACAATAAGGTTCTCTCTATGTGTGGATATATACACACTTCAACACATTGAATAATAAGTAAAATTAATTTAATATTTTATTCATGAAGTAGGTTGATAATTTTATTAATTAGTTTTAAATATTAGATTTTTAGTATTCTGAATCTTGTATGTATAGTGTTTTGTACTAGGAATCATTTTGTTTTTGTTAATCAAAAACAAATCTTGTAATCTTTGAATCTTGTAAACTTGTTACAAAAATGTAAATAATGCTGATCAATGACATTAATAAAGATAAAGAAGGAAAATACATTTTCTTGGGAAAAGCAGTATGCAATTCTCATAGAATTGTCTATTTACACTAAACTTGCTAGTAAAGGTTGATTTCTGTAAATCCATGTGATTGTCCCATATCTCAAAAAAAAAGTCTGAATGCACATTTGCTGATTTCTTTTTCTTTTTCCTTCATAATTGCTTGGCAAATGGTAACAATTAAAAGCAAGCTACGATGCCAGCGAAGAGTATCAAACACCATTTTGAAGGAAGGCTTGCTTAACCCTCCAGTTAATAATCTCCTAATTATACACACACACAAAATCTTTTTAAACATCGTCAATATAACCAGAACAATAGAGTTATTCATAACCAGCAGTAGTTTAGCTTCTGCTAGAAGGTACTTAGCAGAGTGGGAAGGGAGAGCAAAACTTGGTATTTAAAGGGAAAACAAATTAC
Source organism: Naja naja (assembly GCA_009733165.1). NCBI lineage: Eukaryota > Metazoa > Chordata > Lepidosauria > Squamata > Elapidae > Naja > Naja naja. Next base: position 40,881,999 of record CM019150.1, read on the forward strand.
ACAATTCAAGTTCTGTGAGCCAGTTTTAAGATCCTGAACTTAAGCAATTATAAACAAACATTCCAATTAAAAGTTTAAAAAAGAACTAAAATGGACACTTGCAGTGGCAGATTAAGGCTCACTGGTGCCCTTAGCACTGACAAATCTTGGTGCTCCCCTCCTTTGTACATACAAGATTTTTTACAAATCTTCATTTTTTTTCTTTCTCAACTTTGTGATACCCACTTTGGGCCTGGTGCTCTAAGCACATGCTTAGTCTGCTTAATGGTTAATACACCACTGAACACTTGGCTACAAATTCTGAATTATTTCAGCTGGTGTTGCCTCTGTAAGTAGCACTCATAAACATATTCTCCCATTTTAATAATTTTTATGGGAATGCCACAATAAAAGATCAATCTTGGCATTGTTCTAAAAATGGCTATTAATAGAATTTTTTTTTAAGTTATGGCTTTTGTTTCAGCTCGTTATTCAAGTCTCTAAAATGGTATTTTCTCCCAAACCAAATAACAATACTTCAGTTCAACAAGAGCACTGCAGGGAGAGGAGAGTTGTCAGAAAGATATATTGGGTATTAATAACGATCTTTCTTCTTTCTCAAGACATTCCCATTAGAAATGAAATTCATTTTTCACATTTCCAGGATTTATTCGTCACTTTCTGAAAATCTTTTATAATATGATGAATCACTCCTTTAGTTTAGTTTAATAATTGGAAATTAATATGAACCAGAAATGTAGTACTGTACACTGGTACAATATACCTTAACAATTTATTTCAATATATTAAGTTATACTAACTTCAAATTCCAGAATTTCTTCAAGAAACCTATATTCTGCTAGTTTTCAAAACATCTTATAAGGCAGTCTATTCCATAACAGATATTCCATGCTTGCCTCAAATTAATTCAGTAATTATCCAAGATTTAATCAAGGAAAGAATTATCTTCCAGTTAGTTAAATTACATATCCCAGTGCATCATACTAGAGGGTAGATCAAGGAACATAACACTGTTTTCTCTTTTACTATTGCTCATCTCTGTCATTGATTAAGAGATAAGTAATGTTGAAAAGTTTAAAAAAAACGGTAAGTCAACTAAAGAAAACTGGGTATTATTTTTAGATTTTAATTTGAAACCAAAAAAGTTTAACCATTTGCCTCTCAATAAAGAAGAGTTTTTAAATGCCTCAATATTAAGATTTTAGTCAGTGTCAGAACTCACAATATTCATAACTATTCAGTACAGCCTTTTGAGGAACCCTTTCTGAGATTCAGAAAAATTAGGAGTATCAGTGCTTATAACATTAAGCTCCCCTTTTTTATGTAATTGGTATGTGCGATGGAAGGAAAATCAATGGAAAGCAGTTAGGGTAGCTTTATAATTCTATTTCCACAGTAGTTCTGTTCAGATAGTACAAAACCTTTGGGAGGCTGGCTTGCATGAAATCTATTCTGCAGATATTTATACAAAATGCTGTTATCCGAGAGGCAGCAAAGAGTGATCTCAAACCTTCACCTAGTGAGCACTGTGAATTTCATAATACCTATATTGAGCTCATATATACATAAGGTACTGTATCTGGCCAATTGCCAAGCTAAATAATTTCACCCATGAGCACGAACAAACACTTTAGATATTTCTAGCAAAATGAATCCCTTGCCATCTCTCCAGTTTAAAATGCACCACAACATTTAAAAAACATGATCTCCATTTTCTGCTATATTTCCAATACACAAAGTCCATACTGGCCTTTGATTCCTTTAATTTTCTCTCCAATAACTGTGGATGCTCACTTGGTAACCTGGGGACAAGTCCCCTTTTCTCAGATCAACCTAACTCAAAGAGCTATCATGGGAAAAATGGGAGGAGGAAGTTATTGTGTAGCCACTTTGAGCTCCTGAATAAAAGGAGAGATATAAAATAGACAGATAAATAATCAAAAGTCAGTTGAGGACATTTTGGGAATAAGAAGCAGGTTATTCCCATAATTTATATAACATCTGTTATTTCCTATAACAAGCATGTTATAGGAAATAACAAACCACTTGGTATTTTGATTGAACATTCATTTCCTCTTTCACTTTAATTTCAAAGAAGTGTATGGATTTGTTCATAGTCAAAGTGACACAATCTGCACAAAGCATGAGATGTTTGTAAACTCTGAGATACTTTACAGTTTGCAAAATTATGACAAGTCTTTAGAAACAAACTTAGGAGAAGGGAAGTCCAAAAGTTCAAGGAAGAACTACCATGTCTGTGATCATGACATGACGTATGATTAGTGGAGGGAGGAAGAAGGGCTAAAAAACTAACAAACCCCAAAAACAGAAGAAGGAATGTAGTATCTTAATAAAGTGTATTGCTTGTTTTGAATAGGAACATTCCACACAACAACTTTTTATTTCAACCTCCACTTTCAACTTACTGTTTAATCTTCTCTAACATGCAGAATCCTATCACTTCAGAAAACTGCTGCTTTTGAAAAACTTTCATATGACTAGAAGTCATACTTGGCAAATAAACATTTTTTTGGTACTGATGAACCACCCCAATCTATTCCGGGTGTTGTAAACTAGAAACAACAAAATAAAAGAAACTACCAGAACTGGCTGGTAGTTAATTCCTAAATACCCATTGGAACAGAAGATCTTCAGAGATTTGCAAAAGGGATTGCATGCAATTCTGGGAGGAGGATATTCCACTGCATGGGAGTTGTCACTAAAAAGCACTCTACCTTATACTGAAGACTATATACTGTGAAAAGGTTTGGTGTTGTCAGATAGAGAGAAACTGGCTCTAGTCTAAACTAAACTGATGCAAAAACAATGCAGCTACTTCCTGTAAAAGAAAACAAGTAAAGTTGTTTGCCTGCAATGAACTGAGTAATGAATGCTGCTCTAACACCAAGTGACAAGTTCTCTTAATGGGAGGATCCCTTTCAGCATTAAAACACACAGGAATTTACATGTCCATTCAGACATCTGCCTTCACTGACTGGCAGTCAAGTTTTTTTTTCTTTCTGTTGCACATATTAAGGGTCACATAAATTCCTATGAATTAGTACTGTCAAATAAAATGACTTTTCACATTTTTTTTTCAAAGTTAGCCAAATGTTTCAAATCTCATTTAGTTTATCCATAACTCTGGTTAGGAAGACAAACAGAAAGGCAGAAATCCACAAGAACAACTTTCTTTCATCCCCACAAGCCATAAGCTTGGCACATTTGGGAGTTTAATCACATTTAAAGGCAAGTTTTAGAAACAAACAATTTAATTTAAATCCTGTATAAGTGGCTAAAGAGAACAGTATGTACATGCAACAAAAATAACAATAAGCTTAAAAAAATGAGGAAAGAAGATCCATTCCCACTTGAAGGCCATTTCCTAGGCTTCAAGCCAAGATATGCATGCTAGAGAGCCCACTTTTCATTCAAAGACTATTATAAACAGAGAAACTAAGGAAGAGCATTTGGTGTATTAGCATTTGATCATTTATAGCAAAATCCATGACTTTAAAATTATAGTGTACTGAAAGTGTTTAAAATTTAAAAGTAATTTTTGTAGGCTTTTTGTGACTTGAGACACAATAACATCTGAAACAGAAAGCAGATACTTCTTAACAAGTCCAGAATTAGGTGACATTGTCAAAACTGTATTTTATGCTACATTTGTTGGAAAAATGGTGTTGGTGAAAGTTAAACATACTTTTCTATAAAGTCGCTTAGCATGCAAGTAAATTATCCATGCAAAAAAAGATCTAATTAAAAAACCAGGCCAGAGGAAAGCAGAGGTTATCATAGGCAACAAATTCATGACATTTATTTCTAAGTTACTGTAAAGAAACAATAACTCTACTATGGTAAAGATATTAGGGTGACATCCGAACATGCAAAAGTTCTGAAAGCTCTAGTAATGAAAGTCAAGGAGGACAGTAAAAGAAATAGGACTGAAGCTAAATATAAAGAAGTCCAAGCTAATGAAACAGATAGAACAACCAGCCTTAGAACTGACAATAAAAAATATCGAAGTCTTGAATAGCTTCTGCCTTTTAGGATCAATCATCATCAGTAAAGCAAGTAGTAGTTAAGAAATAAACTGTAGACTAGCATTTGGAAGAGCAAGGATTTAAGGTTTTTGGGGGAAAAAATATTAGAATGCCATGAAATGTTTAAACCTTTATATTCTCTACAAATATAGTATTACCATAGTATTGCCTGTGATACTGTATGGAAGTGAAAGTTGGACTTTGAAGAAAAGGGGAGAGAGCATTAAACTTTGGTGTCGGAGAAAATGTCTGGGAATATAATAGACAGTCAAGAAAAAAAGACATTTAGTCTCCTTGGGACACATTACAGTATGTGAAGACCTAGGTCTCTAGATCGATTCAGTTACAGTAGCAATGAATCCATTCGTGGGAGACTGGAAAGACCAGGTTAGCTTTCTTTATTCAAACCATCGCCTCTTTAGAAACAACATTTTCATGGGCCAAATATCATAAATATGCAATGTATATATAGAAAAAATGACTTATGTCTTCTTTTACATCAAATATAAATAAAACTTAACTTCAGCTCTTGCTATACAACATAGTATATATTTTTTTCATAATTTATAAACAATACTAATCATCAAATCCGCATGTAATGATTTCATTTTACAACTTTCTAGTGCAAATTAAAATGCTCTACTTTATTTAGAAACTTTAATAGCACTTTAACTTTATGGTAGAAACTTTAAAAAAAACCCTGATAATTCCCTTTTCAGATAAAAGTTTCATCATTCTGAAACAAGGGTACTGAATTAGAGTGAAGTTTCTGTGGACTTTCTGATAGTTATTTATCTTACTTGATAAATAGCAACCATAACATAGCCAAAGCAATAGATCTTTGACATCACTTTTCAAAAGGTTGTTAGCATAGCTCATTCCCTTAAGATGGTGATTTGTTTGGGAAGCATTTCAGTTGAGCCAACTGGTTCAAATCCTACTGGAAGTTCAGTAGGAATCTCTGATTCAAATGAACTGATAATCCACGAGGCTCACATACTTTGCCACACACAGAGATATGCAGCTTTGGATCATTTTCTTCAATAAATAAATGAACAAGTCATTTGTTTTTGACTCATCGGTTTAGTTGGGTTCTTTTTGTCTAATTTTATGACTTATGTGGAGAACAGATCATGTTTCAGCTCATATTTATGCCATTCAAAAGAGTTCATGGAATCTTAAATCACAGTTTCTGTCCTAATATTAATACTGATAGTCCCCAACATACGGCCACAATTAAGAACAGAATTCCACTGTTAAACAAGGCAGTTGTTAAGTGAATCACACCAAATTTGATGATCTTTTTCTTTGCCAGACTTGTTGAGTGAATCAGGGGGTTGTTAAACAAATCAGGTTCACCCATTAACTTTGCTGGCCTGAAGATGGTTGGGAAGGTCGCAAATGGTGATCAGATGACTCCAGATGTAAATGCAGGCCGGTTGCCAACTGCAGGAATTTTGATCATAGGGATGCTGTAATGGTTATAGATTTGAGGACTGATTGTAAATAACTTTTTCTGCGCTGCTGTAACGTTGTAGGGTCACTAAACAAATGGTTGTAGGTTGAGGACTACCTATTTCTCCAAAGAAACAAATATCTTTCTCAGACACAACTGAAGTTTACTTCCTCAAGATTGCCTGACACCTTTCATTTACAGCAGAGAAGACAGCTTACTGCAGAGATTCAGATTATTAAATGTTCTGAAGTGCTCAGTACTTCTCTGGAACAAATACAGAAGGATTAAACTTGACTGAAATATTAGCTTGATCATTTGGGAAAGGAGAAAAATAAAATTACTTCCAGGAATTATCTTTTTCTATTATTACCTTTTCTCCTTTTCCATTCATTTGGTTTTCAAATCCTGAGCAAATATATGCTTATATAAAAATATAACCATAGAAGACTAACAGAATTTTATTTTGTATGGGCAATTTTTATTACTTATTATATCTTTTGAAATGATAGAAACTTTAAGCACAATTAGTCAAATATCATTTTCTTTATAATTATCTTTTGAAGTGAAATACAAGCTGACATAATACTTTAACATTAAACATGTTTAATGTTTAATTGGGGACATTCTTAAATAAAAATATCCCCAAACATCCTGAATGGCCATGCAATAAAATTGCTCTCATACCTTCCCCCCACTTCCATCAAACTAGTGATAGAAATCCCAAAAGTGCTTTTCAAAAGGCAACTGGGCTTTCTTGATTTTGTTCCTTGAAAACATTTCACTTCTCATTCAAGAAGCTTCTTCAACTTCTGATTGAATGGTGGGGAATGGAAAGATTTATATTCCTTAGCAGTTATCTGTCGAGGTTGAATCCACTTGCGGGTTTATCTGTACCCTCACAGTCACCTGAATCAGAGTGAAAATGGGTGTGGAAGAGCAGTGGAATCCTACCTGTTCCAATACTGGTTCAGTGATCACTTGTGTGCATGCACACCTAACATGCACGCATCTAATGTGCATGCACCTAACATGCACGTGCAGCTTTCCCCATACCAGCTGAGGCCTGCACTGCCAATCAGCTGAAAAATTAAACAAAAACGCAGCAGCAGGAGGGAGGGCTGCTCCTGCGCTTTCTCCTCTCAGCTGATCATGGGAGGCTTTTTTTACTACTGGTTTGGCCGAACTGGTCCGAACCGGTAACATACCACCACTGGTATGGAACCTTTTTGGGACTGCTGAAAGGACTGTGTTGTAGACAGGAGATGGATGGTGTCATATCCCCTCCCCCTCTGTTGAGGTAGGGCTATTCAATTTTAATGCAGATGGCCTCTTTGACCCCTCTTTCAAACCAATGGTCCTCTCTCTCCAGAATGTGGACTTTGCTGTTTTCAAATGATTGAAATAAATATACTACTTACTTATAGTATTTATTTTGTTTTACTTCTATATCACATGGATTGTCAAACTTTGGAATACTACCAGTAGAAATACTCATTGCAGGCTTGTGTAGCAAAATGAGGAACAAAGCTCAAAGAAAAGACTGTGGGGACCCTATAAAAAATTGCAACAGATTTTCCTAGGCAAGCCTGCAGTTTGTTGTATAGGCAAAACAGGGAGTAAATTCAAATTAGACTTTAATAGTCACTTGGTGACTTTATTCCTTTCAAAGTATGACAAAAATGGATATACTAAGAGATGTAGTCTGATAGCCCACCAATAGTGTATATTACAGAAAAAAAAGATTTGCCAAAAAACTTTCAATAACATTTTAATGCCACAGATAATTTCTGATTATAAAGCTGATATATTAGAAGCTTTTCCCCATGTCCAATCATAATTCAATAATTGTTTTATCCTAGCTATCTAAAATTATCTTTTTGCTTCTAGGGATCTGAAAGTTATCTAGTATCATTGCATTGTTCTAGGAAATAAAACATGCAAGAGAAGAAAAAAAGAAAGAAAAAGAAAGAAAGAAAGAAAGAAAGAAAGAAAGAAAGAAAGAAAGAAAAGCACCAGAATCCACATATTCACTGAAGCAATTAAAACTATAATATATCACTATTTAAATAGTCCTTCTTCCAAATCAACTACAAGAAATCCAGCTAAATGCAACTACTAAGTAAAATTTATGGCATGAGAGCAACATGCAATAGACAGGGGCATACCTCACCATATTAGGTAGTCAATATCCCAGAAAACAAAAAGGAGAACATAGGCCTAATAAAGTCATTGCTCTTGAGAGCAACCAAGTTTCTGATAATACAGCAGAGAAATGAGAAACAGATACCACACAGATCAGCAGAAATAGCCCTGCGATTGAGAATTGTAAGGATTTAAGCAGGGCTCTTTAGTGAAAATGGAAGTTTAATTTTCTTTCCCCAAGGAAATGCGACATTAACAAGAAAATAATATTGTATATACTTGCATAAAAGATACAATTTCCTCCCAGTCAAACTCAACTAGTGGTGACTTCATGGATCATCCATGTAGTTTTTTCACAGCACTGCATACCATTCATGCAATTCCCTTTTGACGTAAGTTATGTATGCAGTGTGTGGAAAAAGGATAAGAAATAGTAAGTCAAATAAACTAAAAGCATCAAATAAGAGAAAGACAACACTACATAGCTAAAACTAATTTATACACACAGCAAATATTCTACTTCTCCATCTTTTCAAACTTTGCTTTGCTTTCCATCTTTCTTCACAATATCTACATATCACTGCATACACTGTTTTCCATTCTGAACCTCTCTGTGCGTTCTGTTTATTCTTGTACATGTTTAATTTAATCAAATACTGTTCTTATAACATTTGGTAACTAAATTTCAAGTCCACTTATAATTTTGCCACATGCAATATTTTCTGTTAATAGTTAAGGACATACAGTTTTGTTAAGCCAAAAGTGCAATCAAGACCTATACCTAATCATGATACTCTATGCAAATTATGATCTCTAACTTAGTTACAACCTTGCAAGTTAATATATTGTTACCTACAATTCACAACACAAATACACACACACACACACACACATGCAGAACGATTACAATTGACATTCCTCCTTATATCAAAACTCCCTCAGAAACAAATAACAAATGCAACAGGAGATTCCCACTTTCACATGCTCACTGAAAAAGACTAGTTCATATAACTAGTTCCCAACATTGTGTAGCCTAACTTGATGCTCATTGCAATAAGCCTGCCTACTGTGAATGAATCTTCTACTGTATCAAACTTACAAATATTTTTTCTAGTATTGCTCCTGAATCAAGCACATTTTCCATATTTTTAGTGCTCCAGATATTAGTAATTTCAGGTAGAAATTCAGTGTCAATGGATTTATTCTCAGTATTTTAAAAATTAGGTATGATAGCCATGACTAAATGATTTTCTTTATAGTTACTGTAAAGAGAAGAAATTCTGAATAGTATAAAGCATTATTAAAAATAATTAAGACCATTGCAACTTACAGATATATCACATTTAGAAAACTAACACTTTCCACAGTAAAGTGTGTTTCTTCTGCATTTATAGAACAAATTTGAAATATTTCTATATTTATTATACATTTTCCAAGTCTCATGTTTGATTAAAAGTATTCTAAATTATCTCAAAGTCTAATATAAATATACAAAAGAAAAGAATAAAATGTTACTGTATAGCAGTAATCTATAACAAAATATGAGTTGGAAGAGACCTTGGAGTCTTCTAGTCCAAACCCTTGCTCAATCAGGGAACCCTATACCATTTTAGACAAATAGTTGTCTAATTTCTTCTTAAAAACCTCCAGTGTTAGAGCACCCAAAACTTCTGGCCTGTGTGTAATTAATCATTACATATAAAGATATGACACAGCCATGCAATAAATCAGGTTTGACTACTAAAAGCCTGACAAAGCCAACTGAAAAAAAGAAGTAAAGTTTGCCTAATTTCTGAGCATTCTGCATTGTTAATCAAATTGGATGAAATTTTACAGAAGTAAAAAAAAAATCTGATGTAAATAGTTATCTCACTTTACCTTATAGAAAGCATCCATATAGTGTACCACATATTGGTCTAGGCAAGATTATTTGGTATTTTTCTTAGTTCAAATATCACTTCAGATTGAAAAATGAAAAACTACCTTATTTTCTGTACATTGGGTTTCTTAATAATTTATATAGAAAATGATTTTTTGTATTTTACTCCTGTTATTTGCCATTACTGGTTTTGGCAAAAGCATAAATCTGATTTATGGCGTGGCCATTCCAATTATATCATAAATCATTTCATCCATATGCGGCCAAGCAAAAAATAAAACATGTATTTCTTTTCATAAGTACTGAAGTCTTATTCCAAAGAGACTGCCTTACTTTTTTATGTTCTCAACAACTTCCTGCATTGCCTCTGCCTTCATAATTATTACATATCAAGCTATAGTTTAGTGAAAAACAAAAAAAATACTAATATCATCATTATTATAGAAGGGTAAGAGGAGAATACTTATTACCAAGGGACAGAAAAATAATCCAAAATGTACTGGAAATTATTTTAAATCAAATCTGTTTCTTTTAAAATGTTAATGAGTTGAAAAAAACAGTCTTGGAACCAAAATTTCACATGAAACAGCTCATAAACGAATATCTATCTATATCTCTTTGCTTACCTTGTTCTCCATTACTTCTTCAGTACCATCTATTTCTTCATCCTACAAAATAAACATACAAAATAAACATTTGAAATAAATGAATTTTCTTCATAAGCTAACTAAAAATGTACTTAAAGAAACCTACTGAGGCAAACAATACTCATTTTTATATTATTTAGACAATACTATACCAGAATATACCACAAAAATGTCTGGTAAGTTATATTAATTAAAGCCTTGAAATTATTTTAATGTTTGAACATGAATCTCCAGCTAAATTATAAGTTAGTTGACTGCAAAATATGTTTAAAACATAATGTAAACTATTGTTAGAAAAAGCTCTCTGAAGAATGTTAGAAACAGAGTCGCTAGATATACCTTATCCCTGTATCTCTTATCATAATTTAGTAGAAAGATGCTATCGATCTGCAAGGTCTTGCTTCATTACCCATTTGAACAGTTGTTTCATTATCCATTTTAAGCACTATAAGTTTTATTCTAATATGTTTCTCTTTCTCCACACTGTGAGTTCGATGACTGTAATTTCTGACTTGTTAGTAGTTACTGATGTGCAACAGCATATTAAATAATTCATGAGCTTTTAATCCAGCTAGAGAAATTTGACAAAATCTTTTGAAAATTCATCTTGGGGTTTCAGTAACTTTCAAAGGTGTGCTGGAGATTGCAAAAAGTCTGAGCATTATACCCAGTAGTTCAGCTAAGGAACTATTGATTTAGCTATATTCTAGAAAAGATGATGGGCAAAACAGTGCAAATACATGACTGCAATGAACATTTAAGAGTTTGACAGACTAATTTGCAGCAAAATACTATTGAAGCTATTGTGAACCAATTACTTACTTAAATATGCATCCAACAGTACTATATTGTTATTTTAATCAGGGTTATACACAGTAAGCAAACTGTTTGCATTTTATTTTGTTTTTTAATCAATATTACTCCTACCTTTAGAATAAACATTGTAACAATTATAGTTTCAATTATATACACTGAAGGTCTTTTGTTTTCATTTTAGAATTACATAATGCCCTATGTCGTTAACAATTAGGTAGGGGTATATGTCTAATCTGCTATCCATCCCAGTGGATCAGAATTTAATCTTTCATTCTTTGGTTTCATGTATGAATGACAATACCTACATCCTTTGTAAAGAAAGAGATTCCAGTGCCTCTCCGTCTCTCTTTTGGTCGCCTTCTCTCTCTTACTGACTGCTTGTTTGAAGTTCTGTCATCCAGGTCCTGATCTTCGTATTCTGTTAAAAGAAAGAAAGCTTCACCTAAAAATAGTAATTTATTCAACCATTGGACCATTTTCAAAATAAGACAAGATAGTACTCATACAGAGAGATTTGTTTAGCCTCATCATCTACCAAGCTCTACCAATCTATATCTATCTATCTATCTATCTATCTATCTATCTATCTATCTATCTATTGTGGGTCTATCAAGTAAAGGTAGTTCTCAGTTAATAACCATTTGTTCAGTGATCATTCAAATTTACAATGGCAACTGCAGTCATATGACTGTGAACTGCATCTTTTCCTGCTGGCTTCCCACAAGCAAAGTCAATGGAGATGCTGACGGGAAGATTGCCAGTTGCTTGGGTAAGTTTCCCCCATTCACACACACCTCACTGTCCTTGTGCCACACTCTCTTGGGCACTTGTGCACACTTGCACATTTTCTCCCATCCGTCAACAGCCACTCCAAGCTCTAATGCAGGGGTTGCCAACCTTTTGGACCTCAGGAACCACCAAACTCATAATTTTAAATCCCGCAGAACACTAATATGAATTTTGACTGACAGTGGCTTGCTGACGTTGGTGGGAAAGTCGGTCCCATATTCCAGAGCTAAAGTAGTCACAGGACTGGCCCTTTGGTCATCCCGGAGTAGCTGCTCCTCTACCCGGGTGCACCGGGCTGCCATGGACTGGAGGAGCTGCTCCGGGATGACCAAAGGGCCAGTCCTGTGGCTACTGCAGCTCTGGAATATGGAACCAACTTTCCCATCAACATCAGCAAGCCACCCCAGGGTGGATTTCCCTCCCCTGCCATTGGTCTTACCTTCCAGTTCCAGCTCGCTTGAAGAAAGATATTCCCCTGTCTTTCCCTCCTCCCTCCCTCCTCCCTCCCTCTGTGTGTGTGTGTGTGATACTGACAGGCTGATATATTTAATATGTCTCTCAATTAGATACAGATTCAAACAGTTATAAAATATAGCAATATAAGAAGAAAATACCATTTTTCTCCATGTTGCCAGCTGACGTGCTTTGGTAATCTGCTGAGCTCAATGAATCAGAAGATATAAATCTACTTGTCTTGGGCATGTGAGAACTTGAATAAAGACTGGAAGTTAATGAAGGAGAAACAGCAGTTGTAGGTTTGTCTTGTTGTGCTAGGTATCTCAATCGACGACCAGAAGACTGGAAGAAAAACATAGGCAATAACAATTGGTACAAAGATCACAAACAAAGGCTACATTCTAAGCTTAAAACTAATAGCATTATATCCCTTTAGCAGAATTTAATATATATGTATAGAAAATAGTACTTCTTACCATTATGTATATAAAAAGCAACTGTAAGAGCATAGGCTATGTGAGCTATAATTAGGTAAAAAGGAGAATATATATAGCCACTCAGGTTTGGGTCAACTTTTTTTTTTTAATTACATTTATATGTCACCCTTCTCGAAAGACTCAGAGCAGCTTACAATTTTTGGGATACAACCCAGTGTGCTCAGCAATAGCCTTCATTCCATTGTATATGCCTGCTTATTACTAAGCAGCATTTTTACAAAGTCAGCTTATTGCCCCCAACAATCTTGGGTCCTCAATTTACCTACCCCAAGAGGATGGAAGGCTGAGTCAACCTTGAGCCTGGTGGGATTCGAGCCTGCAATAATTACAGGCAGCTGGAACTTAAATGCAGGCATTTAACAGCCTGAGCCACCAAGGCCAACTCATGATTGAACAAATGTAATGTGCTGTATATGGGGCTCTAATTTTTAAAACCCTATGTGGACCTAATTATTGGTCTGCTCTGGTTTCTGACTGTCCTGTAAGATTTGACAGTTGGTTCTTTCTGGATCCCATCAACTAATCAACGTTATCAGGTAGGATCTAAGAAGCAGGGCTTCTCTTCCATAGCATCTTCCCTGAAATAACATCCACCTCCCACAAATTAGTATGATCCCCACCCCACTGGCCTTTCAAAGAGCACTGAAAACATGGCTCTTCCCCCAAGTCTTGGGTTAAGGGTACAGAGAACTTTTTTTCCATTTTAATCTCTGCTGATTTTATATTTCATAATTAGTTGGTGTTCCCTCTTATTGACACTAATTTTGAGTGTTAGCTTTTTATTTTACTGTTTGCATACATTAAGCGGCTCAGCATCATTGGAGTTAGGTATCCTAGAAATTTGATTAATAAAATAATTAACACTACCCCAATCATAAATTGAAAGCAAAAACAAAATCCAGAACTTTTTGGACCAGGAGTAATCACTTCTATCCACTACCAACATTATTTTTATAGATATGATCAGGGGTGGCTGCTGGGGGTTCGCAGGGGTTCGGGAGACCCCCAGCTAAGTTTTTGTGCAGTTCAGACAACCCCCAAATCCCACTCCTGGCTGGCCCCGCCTACCCCACCCCTCCCCGGAGTCCCCACGTGGCCCGTTTTGGATGCAGGTAAGTACAGGGCGCACATGTACCTAATTATTTAACTAGGTTATCTAACTAATTTGGACTTCAGCTTCTCTGAGCCTATTGCCAATGACAAGAATTGTGGAACAGTAGTCTCAAGCAAGTAGAGAGCAGCAGGTTCCTTGTATCTACTCTTCACAGTTCAGGTTTCTTAATCTCAAAGTGCATATGTGGATACATGAAAATAATTCCTTCTGAGTAAAAACTTAAAGTGAAAACTGAAGGTTGAGGCAAGGCAGAAATGTATAAAATTAATTGTGATATAAATAAAATTGGTAACTAGATTTTTTTTACTCCAAAAAGCAGTAATGGGCCTTGACTGACTTTAAAAGGGGACAAGATACATTCATGAAAGAAAATACTAATAGTTTTGATGGCTCACTTCTAGTGTCAGAGCTGGTTTGATATTATAAAACAAGTTAAGAGGGTACTATTATACCCATTTTCTACTTCTGGGTTTCCTATAAGCACCTGACTGACTTTTCTCTGATCTGGCAGAACTCTTAAATTATAATTATTATTGTTCACATCTTCTGCAGAAGCCATTTAATGACATTTAAAAGACACTTATCAAGTTATAACATCTGGTCCTGCCCTTGAAATAAAATGTCAACACTGCTAACTCAGATTTGTTTCAACAAGTTATATTTGGACAGATCATAGAGTCATTTTGAATACCAGTATAATCAAATCTGCTGATTAAGCAATATATTTCTTCACAAAGATCCATTGCTATGGTATAAAAATAAAGAAAAACATTACAGAAGTGAAAAGCTATTTCTTTTAATAACCAAATTGTAAAAAAGATGGGATACAAATTAAATATATACTTTTTCCTTCAAACATAATTCAAATCTATTACTCATCAAATGTCATAATTTTGAAAAAAAAAGTTTTATGTATGGCTTCACTTACCTCTTCATCCAAGTTTCTAGTCCATGGTGAGTTGACCTCCCTGGATTCTCTTCTGGGGATATCTTCTTGTTTTCCACCGCTTCCCTCACTAGCTCTGGGCCTGTCTGACCTTTCACTTGGCTGTTCCTGAGTAAACCGCTCTGCGCGAGACCGGCTAAAAGTTTTCTCTGCCTCCTGCAGGTCTGTAAGTGTTACACCCTGGGAAATAAGACAGTCTTTGTTAATGTGGTGTCTCTTTATAGTGGGGGTCCCCAACCCCCGGGCCTCAGACCAGTACCTATGGCCAGTTAGGAACTGGACTGCACAGCTGGAGGTGAATGGTGGGCGAGAGAACAAAATCGAAACCACAACCACCAACACCGGTCTGTGGAAAAACTGTCTTCCATGAAACCAGCCCCTGGTGCCAAAAAAATTGGGGACCACTACTTTACAGTCAATAGGGCCCTGGTGGCTCAGGCTGTTAAATGCCTGCACTTAAGTTCCAGCTGCCTACAATTACTGTAGGCTCGAATCCCACCAGGCTCAAGGTTGACTCAGCCTTCCATCCTCTTGGGGTAGGTAAATTGAGGACCCAAGATTGTTGGGGGCAATAAGCTGACTTTGTAAAAATGCTGCTTAGTTAATAAGCAGGCATATACAATGGAATGAAGGCTATTGCTGAGCACACTGGGTTGTATCCCAAAAAATTGTAAGCTGCCCTGAGTCTTCGGAGAAGGGTGGCATATAAATGTAATTAAAAAATAAAAAAATAAAAAAAATAAAAATCCCATCATAAATTATCCTTCCCACAGTGAATAATCTTGGTAAAGTTCTAATTAGGGGATAGTCAGTCTGATCAAGTAAACTCAAAGATGGGAATCAGTACTTCAAAGTATGCTAACTTAATTATCTATTAGATTCAAGGTGCTGGTATTGACCTATAAAGCCCTACATGGCTTAGGACCGGGGTACTTGCGGGAGACACTGCTGCCAGTAACGGCCTCCCAATGTCCTGTGCGCTCCCATAGGCCATTGGCCAGACAATGTCGGCTGGTGACCCCTAGGGGTAGGGCCTTTTCTGTGGGAGCACCACCCTATGGAATCATCTGCCCCTGGAGCTTCGGGTGGCCCCTGACCTCCAGTCCTTCCATCGTGGCCTAAAAACATGGTTTTTCCAACTTGCCAACCTGGACTGACGGAGGGGATGGGATTTTAGAAAATGTTTTTATTATTTTTATTGGCTAGTGGGATTTCGAATCTAATGGTTTTTTAATTATATTCTTTAATTATATTCTTTAATTATATTTTTAATTATATTCTTTTATTATTGTAAGCCTCCCTGAGTCCTTCGGGAGATAGGGCAGCATAGAAATCTCAATAAATAAATAAATAAATAAATAAATAAATAAATAAATAAATAAAGCATTTCCAAATATTCAATATGAAGCAATGGCAACAAATATTTCTTCTCTGATGAAAAATAATTAGCTTTTTAAAAACATAGTAATTTAATTACCTTTTATAACTTAATAATATTCTTCCTTGAAAATAGATATAAACTTTGAGAAGTAATATAAATTATATCTAAAGCAGGCCTTTTAAGGGCCAAAGATGTGTAAGAAATTTTTCATTCTAGCTTAAGAAAAAAAACTACACAAATTAAATAATTTAGAGATCATGTTGTCTTTTTCCGCAGAAGTTAATATTTCTTACCTGGGTAGATCTGCGAGTCTGACGAGCTTGCCTGGATCGAGCTTTCCTTAGAGATTCTGCTTCTTCATCTCTTACAGGTGTCAGATATGACCTAAAATATTACAATAAAAAAGAACAAGCCTTGAAGCAGAAAAATAGCTTATGCAAATAAGAATTACTGCTTATTCAAACAGTTGAGATTTTCATCTGCTGCAGGGTCTGAAGAGGGTGTCTTACATTAAAAATAAAACATGAGGGCAATTTAACTACTGAGTTTGTATAATTAGAAAGAATAAATAGATAGACTAAAATTTTAAAGTAATCTGCATGTACTTTTAGGTTGCTAAACCTAAAAGTATAGCAATGGCATAATCTTGATGGACTTCTACAATAGGCAGACACAAAATCAGAAATCAGAATCCAGTCATTGACAAACACTGAGAATTTTTTTACCTTGCATATAGCAATGGACTTTGGCCTAGAGATTTGCTACAGTATAATAAAGCAGGATAAAATCACAAACACTAATAGAATTGAAATGCCAAATAGCCAAACCATCAGGACCCATTATGATGAAGCCTGCAAGTGTCTGGGCATTTTACAATTTGGAGAACCTCAAATGCAGACAAGTTAAAAATGTGATATGTAAAGAATACATCCAAAGAGTAAGAAAATTGCAAGAGACAAAACTGAATGCTGGAAATACCATCAAAGCCGTGGTCACACGGCATATGTGGGCCACACCTGTGATATAATACACTGTCAATACAAACCATTGTTGATTCCTGGCAACTGCTTGGACTAGCCCTTCAGTTTTCTTGGCAAGACTTTGGAAGTGGTTAGTCATTGCCTCTTTCCTAGAGCTGAGAAAGTGATTTGCCCAAAGACATCCAGGTGGATTTGTGCCTAAGGTGGGGCTGGAATTCAGAGTTTCCAGATTTCTAGCCCAGTGCCTTAACCACTACAGCTTCCTTAAAACTGATACATTTAAGGGTAGATTGACAATATATAATTTTGATTCACATTGAATTACATAAAATTGCAAAAGTCTACATGGGCTATATTTTTAGCTATAGATGGGAAAAGTTCAATAAAAACCACCTGGTCTACTATATTTTGAATTTCAAGTGTTATTTAGCAAAAACATAAATTGGAAACTCTATATATTGGCATTTCATCCCATTTGTGTTTGGCTTTCTCTTATGCTAGATACAGTATATTTGAATCAACAGCAGTATTGATTTCCTGTAATGGCATATTTTGGGATATTTGGCTATATAAAGATCAGTACTGCATGTAAATTTGTATGCAACAAAGGCTTGAATCCTTGGTCTAATTTTTCCTTGCTCAAGTTTCTTTCCTGTTCTTTAAACATAATTATATCTTATCACTACTACTAGGAAAATAGTGTAGACATCATTGTATTGTGTTTCAACAGTGTCTTGCACTTTATTTTTTTTAAATAAACATCCCTATCCTAGTTTTCAAAAAGATGACTGCCTTCTCTTTCAGTGCACCCACCAAAATGAAGGTTAGTCATGACACAAAACCTGAGATATTGCAGGGGGTGGTGGTGGGATGTAATAGTTCCTGAGATCAGCCATGCTGACTGGAGCTCATGGAAAAAGAGTATATAGGTAGTTCTCAACATATGACCACAACTGAGCCCAAAATTGTTAAGTGAATCACTGGAGTTGTTAAATTAGTCATATGGTTGCTGAGTGAATCTGGTTTCCCCATTGACTTTGTTTTCCAGAAGGTTGCAAAAGTTGATCACATGACTCCAGGACACTTAATAATTAATACAGTATAGTATTGTCATCAATATTATGATTTTGAACATTGTAAAATTCTTTAGTGTTAGGCAGATTATTTTAGCTGCATTTTTCTGAAATGATGGAACACAATTTCAAAGTAAACATAAGGGACAACATGGCTCAAGAAGCAGCAATCATAACTCAAAAAACTGAAGTGGAAGGTAGTATCTCATTCTCAGTATATGAAATATGACATGTGATAAATGATGCTACATCTGCTGATCTGTGGTTTAGACATCTGATTCCTTAAATAGAAATTAGCACATAATATTAAAAGTTAGGAAGTATTCCATTTGAGATTAAAAAGACAGCAAGTCATCTACTGCCATCTTGTGGAATGAAGAAATCTAGAAAGATACATATCTTTACAAGGGAAAAAGATTAGCAATTGCTTGCCTTAATTGCAAAAGACTTGTAAGATTATACTTCCCACTACTTTAAATATTTGGATGTAGGTCTGCATAGCCATTTAAATGTTAACTTTTACTAATGAAATGATTGCTTGAAGGAAAGTAGTTAAAACTTTAGTCAAACCACTCCATTCACAAGTCTGCTCATAGTTCATTAAATTAACTATTATTTTCTGAGCATAAGGACCTAAAAAGAATATTGTTAGTAAAATATCCTGGTCAAATTAAGCAAGCATGCAAAATCAATTTAATTAAAAATTTAAAAGCATGATAGACAATACAGATACTAAATAAAAGGTATTTTAGCCATTTCGTTGGGAGCAAACAACGATTTTAAGATATCATTTTAGGATATTAACACACCCACATTTCTCTTCACATCCTTTGTAATGAAGATCACAAGTATAATAGGTTTATATCCTTGTATTTATAAGTTATAAATACAAGTTATATAAGTTACTTGTTGCTCTATTTTATCTGCCTGCCTTCCCTTCACCTTCACTTTTTAAAATTAAATCTCAATAAAATCACCAAGAATGCCTACCTTGAACCTTTACAGACAGACTGCCCAGGAGCTGAAATTCTTGCATGTACCGCTGCATAGGAAATCAGGAATTCAATAATAACACACAAGTCCTGACCTCTTCAACAACAAGAAAAAAATGCAGCTTGCTGTCTTGATAAACCAACAGTAAACTTTTCTCTTCCGAACATGGAAGTAATAGGAAGTCTGAAATAGCAGACAGAATTCTTCCCTATCCTACATTGTCACCAGCACTGGCAGCTTGCTTTCTAAGAGGACAAACTTATCACAAAGCAATTAACAATGAGAGCAGGGCTGATAAGCACTTTCAACAGTAGGTGTTGGATGACCGCAAGCTTCTTTAAACGTTTAGAGTCCTTTGCTCTCCTCCCCTAACACAGCATGGAAGGGCAGATTACTCTTAGTTCCCTACAGAACACTTAACCAGGTTAAAGATGTAGTGGGTACACAAAATATTATGTTGGAATAGTTTTAAAGCTGGCTAGTTCTTCTAGGCCTAAAGATAATTATGCAAACATAGCCTGTTTGGTTAATTTATTGTTCTATTTATTGTGCAACTTCAGTTTCAGTTAATTTAAGAAGAAACAAGTTAAAGAATCAGCCAGATCTTAAAAGGACAATTCTGGCAACCTTTATTTTAATGAAAATATTATTGTGTGATATATATAAAAAACTTGTACATGAAAATATCTGATTCTATAACTTACAGAGTAGGAACCCAAACTTTCAAGCCAAATTTAACCAACAAAGTCTATCTGTTCTCTGAAATATTTCCTGAAGCCTCTTCTTGGCCTGCTATCTTTTTTCTCCTGATACTTGCAACTTTAAATAACTTTAAATAAGCAAACAATATCCCTGTTAACAGTAGACCACAGCCCAATCAAGGACTCAACAAGACTATTCCCACCAACCCTGACAAAGCAAGCCACTAGTATATAAAATGAGAGCAAACTCCACTGCCAAACAGCACTGAAGTTACCTAGTTTGGTAATGAAGCATCCTCAAGAAAACACCCAAGCTCAGAAAGCTTCAAGGACCCCACACACTTCAAATAAATGGCATCACCTTAAACCAATATTTATTGACTGCTTCTTTTCCAAAAGTAGTAGAAAGAAGCCTCTCAACATTCTAGTTCTCTAGAAGACAGTATCTCAAGATTTTTCCTTTTGTCTGCCTCTTCCTCTGACATTTAAGGAAGAATTGAATAAAACTAATCTGGAACTCTTAAAGCTGCTCCTTCCAAAATAATTGATGCCTATATATGTATTTTGGGAAGGAAGGGGCTTAGAATCACTGTACCATGAGATAAATCCTATTTCTCACCTCATGTAGTATTTCATGGCTCAACAATCAGTATGTCAATTATCAAACATTGGACATGTATAATGATTGAATATATTAGCCTTGAGATTTATATGCCTTTTTAATAAGGCATTATTATTTGTTAAGTTTTCATCTCATGTTTTTAGCCAAAAATAAATATAACGGTAATTTGCTTTGTTGATACTATGCCCTGTACAGAAGATATACACACAGTCAAACGTATCTGAACCCTTCCACTTTTTCCCCAGTCAATCCCAATTTTTGCCATAAAATAAGTTGCAAGTGACACAAGTAAATGGCCATCACTGTTCTTTATTCCACTGTACATTCAGGACTTCGCTTTATATGAATGACTTCATATATTCTTGTAAATAATAAAACAAGTGAAAATTGCATGGACATAATTTTGGCCCTTAAAATAATTACTTATAATTGGTGCTTACTATTTACAAGAATATGTTAAATCATACATCAAAAACAAAGTATTTGCTCTAGGGACTATGAAATAATGGACGGTGGCTTAGCTTCTCATATATCATAGTTTTCATACAAAAGAGACAAATAAAAGTCTCAACAAAAACAAAGGAATTTTAAAAACAGCGGTTTTATAAAAAATGAGATAGCAAATTGAGATTGAAGAGGTTGTGGGAGAGAGTAATGGACGAATCCAACTAGCAGTAAAGTTGTTATCATAGTTTATGTGAATTGAAAGAGAAACTATTGAAAAAGGAATGTTATTCTATTGGTTTCTATCCAGAGTAAGGCTAGCTGGTGAAATCTAAAATGAAGTGAACGGTTGATCCTAATAAGGATTTATGGGATGTAGAATGAGACTTGGAGAAGATTAAATTAAGTGTTTGAAGGTACAATCCAAAATAAAAAAGAACACTGAAGAGCACCACAGGAAAGTTTTTTTCAAAATCGATTAAATACAAGAACAGAAAATCAAAGGTTTGCTTCTCTGAAGATCATTAGCTAAAGTGAGATCATCTGTCAGGTCTTCAGACTATGAAAGATGGTATTTTGTCCATTCATTTGGTAAACCCTTTCCTTAAATACATATGGAAAAACAGGATTAGTACTAATATCTAACGATATAAAGGAGTGTTTATATGTTAGGAACACAATATGTTATGATTGTATATAATGAAAGATATGGCACAAACTGCTTTGCTATCTTGTGCTTACTAGTAAAGAGAGCAAACTGCCATCACAAAAAATGTAAATGTAAGCAGTTCAGAAGCTGGAAACTTGAAAGTGCTTGTCTGCTCCAACAAGGCATGGCTGATACTAAAATTGTTTTGTATTGTTTCTGTAAGTTCCATAAAAAGGAACAAAAACTGGAACTGTGTGATCCTGTCTGTTTCAATCAGATATTGGAACATATTCTTATAATTATCTCATATAATTCCATATGAGAACCTGTGGTGGCACAGTGGTTAGAAAGCAGTATTACAGGCTGACTTGCCTATTGCCAGGAGTTTGATCCTGACTGGACTCAAGGTTGACTCAGCCTTCCATCCTTCCGAGGTCAATAAAATAAGAACCCAATTTGTTGGGGGCAATATGCTGACATAAGCTGCTCAGAGAGTGCTATAAAGCACTGTGGAGTCACTGGTATATAAGTCTAAATGCTATTGCTATTCATTTTTTTACTAATAAGCTGGGTTTTGTACTAGATAGCTGAATGTCTCCCGAGTTTTTGGAGAAATAATCAGCTTGATGAAATAATTCAAGGAAGTCTACCAGTGCTTACCTCAGTTATCTGGAAAGAGATCAAGCATTATACCAGTTCACAAGAAAGCTGTTAGGAAAAGGCCCTGCCTTAACAAGCTGAAAATTATATTGGATTCTAAAATAAAGCAATCCAGTTACTGGTATTTTGGCAATCTTATCTTACCGAATATAAAGTTACCCCTTCAACTGATTCTGTTAAAGAAGAACAAGAACAATATTAAAGAGAACTCTTTTCCTTTATGTCATCTATCAAGAGCTGGCAAGTATTATGGTAGGAACAAGCTAGATTTATTTGCTATTAATATATTAATCTGGAATAAAATGCTTAGGAACAACACTTTGGAGCTCAAGTTCTGTTTTCATCAAGCATTTCTGATCTATTACTAGAGCTATATAGCAGCCACTCAAAATTAATACTGTCCAATATTGTTTAGTAATAAAATCTATGCAGAACAAACTACTTTAGCTGATATTCATGCACAAAGGACTGCATCTATGATTCTCTTTTCTAGACATTACTGGAACAGTTTAAGATTGGATCACATCGAAAGTGCTATCAGCAAAGTATGAATCAGAACAGTAGAGGAGCTTGTACGTAAAACCTGAAGATAAGGAATAGTGGTTTACAGATATCTTTCAGCATGCATAAAGATATGAGAGTGAATCAAGAAACTAGAGCATCTAAATGATTGGAATAGCACACTTTTGAAAGGAAGGACATTCCAGAGTGCTTACTCATTTTTCCATAAACTTAAGCAATGCATTTACATTTTAATCCAGTGCCTTCAAATAGACAAGCCTGTTATGGAGGCATCTTAATGATCTAATATTAGTCTGGAAGTTTATGTTGTTGTTGCTAAGAGAACACTGTAGCTTTGGGAACACTGAGTTAGATAAACGTACTATTGTGACAGATGCCACAAAATGCTGAAATCCCATACTAAAATATCTGGAAATATCTGTCATTTTTCATTTTAAACTTCTATTAAAAACTTTTTAAAAAGATCTAGTGATCTGTCTTTCTCAGAATCTATTTTAAATCTGCAAATTGCTCCTTGCTTAAGTGTCATAGGCTTTTAGATCCTCAAATAAAGTTCAAATACTTTGGCCACAAAATGAAAAGAGAGGGCTCATTGGAAAAAACCCCGGTGTTGGAAAAGAATGAAGGCAAAAAGAGAAGGAGGCAGCAGAAGATAAGATGGTGTCATCAATGTGGTGGTCATGAGTTTGGGTAGACTCAGGGAGACAGTGCAGGAAAATGGGAGAGAGGACTGGTGTGCTATGGTTCATGGGGTGTGAAGAGTCAGATATGACTTAGCAACTGAATAACAATAAAATCAACAAGAAAAATAAATAATTGGCAAGTCCAAATTCACATGTAATTCTCATTTTCCATCATGATCCAAAAAATATCCAAGGCTCCTCATTAGTTAATAGAAACTTTATATTTTGAAGCATTCCCTTTTAAAGAAATGGTAATTACAAAATCTATAAGAAGAACTAATCTATATTTCAGAAGTCGTAGATCAGATAGCACTGCAGTTTATTTGTTTAACTTACAATCAAGGAACAGAACAAGAATAAATATGTAAAGTTATGAGCAGATACCTGCAGTAAAATATAAGTGGAATCAAAAAAATGTATTGAGAGTAATTTTAAGATTCATTTTATTTTATACAAATAAAAATTATTTAACAAGAATTAATAGATAAAATGTAAAAGCTTTTTACACTGTTTCAACTTCCTGTAAAGAATATTCCTAACTCATACATCCATGGAAAATTTACCAAATCAAAATATAAACTAGGATCCATTTACTTCACATTTCCTGAATGACAACACTAGTACTAGGAAATATTTCATAAGATAGTGAAGAATAAAATGTTATTATATGAATAACATGAATTTTAATGAAAGTAATGTTTATATTTAAAAGTATATATATATATAATGACTCAGAGCACAACTTGAGTTGCACTAAATTTATATGATCATGTTTTAACAAAAAGAAAAGCAAATTGATAAGGCAAATTTTTTGGGGGGAAAGCTTAATATGATCTTACTTACCAATGGATCTGTGTCATGCAGTAAATGCAGCTCATAACCCCATAAAAGGCTCACTAACCTTCTTCGATCCCTGGCATCACCAGTAGATGACTCTGTTCCAGTCAGTGAGTTAGAATTAGTAGTTGTGACACCATTGGGACTTCCAGGTACAGTGAGATTTGTTATGACACTTAATGGAATGCTAGAAGAGACAGCCTCTGTGCTCTTCTCTGTGGTAGAGTCACTTTGTTGTCGATAAGGGGTTCTGAAACATACAAAATGAACTTGTAAATAACTGTAAAATGCCTTAGGAGAAGGAAGAGAAACAAAATGAATTCCCCTGTAAATAGAACAGTCATCTGAACATTTTATATAGTAATAGTGATTTCTTCTTAGTGCATAAATAATGACAATTAACATGATTAAAAGTGTTAGAATAGGAACAGAGAAAGGTAATTCCCCAAACATTGCCCTCCATCAGGTTCAGCTAGCAAAGCAATTGAGCACAAATGACAGAAGGAAGAGTTAACAACTGGAAAACTGTAATTAAAGAATCCAAGAAGAAAAATCTTAATAAAAATCTGTCAGAATAATATAGCTGGGGGGTAAAGAACTGTTTTGAGGTGTATTGGGATACCAAAGTCTATGACTCTTTACAGCAGGTGCTTCTTTCCAAGGATCATACAGCTGCCCTTCATAGCTGCTGCATAATCCCAGAAAAAACATGATCCTTTAAAGAGCAGGTGCTATTTTCCCACCCCTATGAGCTCCAAAGCACCTTTCTGGAATTGAATCAAAAAAGTACCTTTTTACCATAATGAGACATAGGTTCAGAATTCTAATAACCAGTTTTTGTGGAAATCATAAAATATATAACCTTGCTATTGCCTAAATAACATTTTAGATGCAGAACCATTGGGAAGAACGTTCAGAATGAAATATTGTGTTTTGACAGCAATAACACTGGGTTCCTTTATAACCCCACTTCATAATTTTCTCGGCATATTATGATTCCTTACCTGGTAGACTGGTAAACTGATGTTGTGGTGTTAGACCTGGTAGATGTTGGGCAAGGGGCAATCTGCCACTCTGTGCCCAATGAGGTAGATGAACCAAGAATAGTAGATGAGGTAGTAGAAAATGCATTGCGATTAGCTGAAATGTAGGGACTGCTGATTTCACTACTTCTACCAAATGAAGCACTGTAAAACAGCAGAAAAATCAATTTCTTCAGAAATCCTTTAGATATAATATTAAGACCATGACCTATTCAGTGCTCAAGAAATATTCCGCAAAATGAAAAGAGAAATTAGAAATCAAGAATTGCACTTTTGGTTAAGATCAAGTGCGGTCAGGTGTGCTTATCATAATTCCCTAGGTTAAGTCAAAGAAGCAAGATGAATCAAGATTGAAGAGAAAAAAGTAATAAGAGAAGAAAAAGCAAATGAAAATATATGTCCATTGGCACATGACGTATACCTAAATAAAATTATTCTGTTTGATAAAAGAACAGAATGAAAGAATCTAGACTAAGAAGAAAAGATCAAAAATATCAAGTTTTTTTAAGTTGGCTAAAGTAGGATTAAGAATGAATGATAAAAGTGTATATGAAAATGCAAAGACAAAGGGAACAAAATAATTACTAGCTTCAATTTAGCATGCATATAAATATGCATACCAATAAGAATTAAAATTCTTGTTCTAAAACCTCACAATCCTACATTATGTTTTATAATACAGGTTACTGAACCTATCAAAGATAACTAATACAAATCTCCACTTTACTACATTCAGGGAGGCCAGACTCAGAAATAAAAAAAATCATGTCATATTGATGATATACACTAACAGTTAAAACTATTTAATATTGTATTTGGCAAATAGTATAATCATGTCTAAAATGTTTAAAATGCTGCATACAATATTTAATAAACTTGGTATAACATTTACATCTTAATGCTGCTATGATTCTGCTCGAAAGAATGTCTACATTTCCATAATAGGAATGGATCCTCATGGAGAAATCTATTCCATATTATAATGATCAAAGAAATCATAATTCAGGTTGCTGCCAATGCAAGATTTTTTTTAAAAAGCATAAAAATATTTTCACAAAGATCACTAAGATGCAACAAGTTCATTCAGCACATGAAAATTGCTTATGTTGCTACTTTCAAAAAAATGAATCTGAGAAAAAGATATGTACAAAACAATTGTGACTAAATAAACCAATTCTCAAATTTATTATTGAGTATTTTTCTTGTATTATGTTTTTGTGGATTTATTCCAAAGGAAAGATGTGGGTGAATTGTTTTGTTAATTACTAAATACATATTGGATTTGAAGAATAGAAATAGAATATGCCAATGATCAGTTCCAGCTGCCTACAACTGCTATAGGCTCGAATCCCACCAGGCTCAAGGTTGACTCAGCCTTCCATCCTCTTGGGGTAGGTAAATTGAGGACCCAAGATTGTTGGGGGCAATAAGCTGACTTTGTAAAAATGCTGCTTAGTTAATAAGCAGGCATATACAATGGAATGAAGGCTATTGCTGAGCACACTGGGTTGTATCCCAAAAATTGTAAGACGCCCTGAGTCTCCGGAGAAGGGTGGCATATAAATGTAATTAAAAATAAAAAATAAAATAAAATAAATAAACATATTCAATTAAATTAGGACATGAATCACAACAATAAGAAATTTCTTACAGATTACTCATAGGATCAGGATGGGGGGAAAGATAAGGTTGAAAGATACATGCCAACGTGAGCAATAGATCTGACAGTATTGTATGCAGACTGAAGCATACAGCAGAATAAATCAAATTTAGTCCATTTCCTAAATAAACAGACTATATGTACCAGAATCAATATGAAGCAGACAGTCAATAATGCAAGAGTTTGGATTACAGCTAGCAAGCTACCGGTGATCAGGTAAATTTTGTATTATCAAAAATGCTGTGATTGTAAGCAGGTTAATTAAAAATTAAGATTGCTACTTTTTGTTGACCTAATAGACAACAATGAATAAATAAATATCAAATACTTTAAACTCAATATTCTACTTAAACTAAAATGCCATTATGGAAAAAAAAACCTGAAGCCTCTGCTAAATTTGATTACAATCCAGCTCTACATTTCTTTGGATTCCTACTATGTTGTTTCCTTAGGATATTCAAGAATTAACAACATGATTTATCCTATACCTAATAATTTGGGCAATCTAAGGATTATAAAATCCAAGGGCACAAATGCTCCAACAAATCCCGGAATCAAATTAGAGGAAATGCAGTCACCTTGGATAACAAGTTGAGTGGCATATAAATGTAATAAATAAATAAATATTTATTTTCACAAGTGTGTCTGTAATAGGCCTAACTAATAACGGCATAAACAAACAGGTTATTAAAATATTTAAAGCTATGCTCACAATACTAAAATGTTTTAAAATGAAAACAATTTGTATTGCAGGTAGGAGACTATACGTATTATCATGGGAATGTATTTCTAATTGAGCAGTGGGTCTATCTTCTATGTTCTTCTGATGCCTTTATCACCTGTACTATCCCAAAGCTTACTTGAGCACTCTCTCTCTTTAAAGACAGTTTGTGAAGGGGAGGAATAATCCTTCTGTCATTGGGCTAGCGGACTGACATTACTTGAGTACAATTCATTGTAAGGATAATTTACATGGAGATGATTAAAAAGAAATATAGTTTCCTTTTCAGAACATAACCTGGGATTAATACAACTTTTAGTTACATTATCTAATGTAACTATTCCTGATATCTATGCCACATTCTCAGCTCATTCTCATACTGCTGCCAAAATGTTATGGTTTTCAACCCTACTTTTAAAGTCACCTAGGCTAAAAAAAATGGCCAAGCCTTTTCCAGGTTTATTCAAAAGATCCTGGATAATTCCTACAATTATCCAGATGTTGAACTGCAGGTCCTGACCTCTCAAATTGCTTGTCCCCAGACTGCAATAATGTTGAGATAATATCATAACATATATAAAATTTCTATTGATGATTTGAATTATAGCTACAGCAGTATACATGTATTTGATTGCTTGCTTGTAAGATTAATATGATCTTACTGCTTTTATTGATCAGCATATTCTTTCAAATAACCCCTTCTCTGTTTGTAGTAACGTCTGCATATTTGCTTTCCAGGTTTTAATTATTTCAAAGCAAATGACAAAAGTGTATCACACTAATCTGCATAGCACACAACAAACAAAATGTTCAGTATTTCCACAATGATATTCAACTTCCACTACAGTTTTAGATTAAAATAATACTTTCTTCTATTTCTTATATTTCACAAGATACATTTTTATATGGATGAAGCTTTTCATGTAGAAAAAAAATAAAATGTTGATAAATCATTGTTCTAGTTATACAAGCAAAAGAGGCAAGTAGATGGGCTACGTCATTTATCTTGGTTTTCTTCTTTTCTAGTTTCATGGCAGTCAGAATTTTTGCTAAACTGTTTAAAATTAATGCAACCTTGCATGCTTTTCCACCAAAAGTTTTAAATACACCTTACCTTTTCATATAGGTAGATATGTAGGTGGAAGGTGCAGCAGTTGTAGGGGCTTCATTCCCCTTTGGTTCCTCCCTCCATTGTTGGCGAGAGTAAGGACCACTCCGTACCAAGTTAACAGCAGATTCTCTAAAATGGCAAAGTGGGAACAGAGAGGGGGGTAATTACAATTTTGTGTTTCATATTCTTCAATTCTGACAATCTATGATAAGACACAAAGATTATGTTATGATGGCATTCTGTTTTGCATGGTTTACCCACAAACACAACCAAAATCTTCCTCCCATAAACTGTACAAGCCAAAAATCACCATCCTGTGGTTCATTTTTAATCTGCTAAATCAACTGAGTGGTGTGCTGAATTGTTCTGTTCAGCAGTTCTGCTAAGCTGCATTCAGTTGGCATAATAAATTAAAAATAAATAAGGGACAGCAACAACCTGTTAATATCAAAACAAACAGAATTCGCTGGGACTGAGTATGTCACCCAAATGCACCTACTACATTAAAAATATGCAGGCAGTCTATAACAGCAGTATTTCAACTATAATCACATTCTGATCTATTTACCCAAATCCAAGCAAAATGCATGCTTGCCAAGATCAAGCTAATGCTGGAGAAAAAAATACTGGAAAATAAAAACCAGCTATTAAGAACACAACATTTTATATAAATATCTTCTATGTTCCTGAACTGTCACTAAATGGTTCAGAGACAGATAATATACACTGATAAGAATTAAAGTATGACTAAAAATCAATCTTGAAGAACAGTTCTAATAGATAACTTTTTAAAATATATAGTTTGAGTAAAGTGCAAAATGTGTATCAACATGTCCTGTTCTCTGTGGTTATTTTTCTATTTTGCAGTAACTAAAATATGTCACTCTAAAATGTAGGGCTAATTGGACAAACCATGTGAACGTACTGTACATGAAATAAAAAACAGATATATACAATTCTGTCATCATTTTTAAGATGGTGATAGTCCAGGGGCAGAGTCTTGCTCTGTTATCTGTGAATGATTTTAACCTGTTGCGTCAGAGGAAGTGGAGAGGGTCCTTATAATCGTGAGGTTGGCTGTTTGTTCATTCATTCCATTTCCCTCCCTCCCCCCACTAGCTAAGTCTACCTAGGAGGTGACATGTGATTGGGTTCTAGCGCTCATGAATTCTTCTTTGAGGGAGAGGGATGTCCTTGCACCTCAGATGGGCAGTTATATAAATTTTATAAATAAATAAGCAAGGAAATCATAACTAACATATGTTACTGTATCGGAACAGAATTTTAGTTACAGTTATATAACTTTGGCTGGTCTCCAAATGCTAAACAGTCTTGGTTCTGGTTGGTATTTGAGTGGAAGAAGTATATGAAATAACAGGCCTATTGGCTAGACTAGGAAATCAGAAAAAACCTCACTGCCAAGAAAATTATATGGACTTGTCTGTGGGTTTGTATAGGTTTATATTTTATTGCAAAATGTAACCAAGAAATAAGGAAAGCGAGGGGGAAGGGAGAAAAACTGTCCCACAGATTCAGTTCATACTATGAACATCTACTCCTTTAAATCTAGGGCTATTATTGAAAGGCTCTTACCGGTTTTCCTTTTCTTCAATGTCACCTGTATTATTTAATCTTCGAGGGGAAATTGAAGCAAAATAGACTTTATTATCCTTGTCCTGCCGAAATAAGAACAAATTCCTAAATTACAGCAAATTTTTGGATAAAAAATAATTATCTCAAACAGCGGCTGAAAAATGATGTACAATTATGAAATACACTATTTGAAATTAACTGCTTACCAAATTTGAACTGGTAATTGTGTATAAATCCATTACAGTATTGTCTCAATTCTTACTTTAGAAAAATGTTTCCCTTTTTTATTGTTCAATACATAATACAGTATGAAGGAATGTGCATACTTATTATTTTTTTAAATCACAGGAGTTGAATATTTTATATATTTATTTAAAATAAATATATAACTCCCCCAAAGTATTTGGAATTGTGTACTTTTGTATAATTGTACAAAAAATGTACCATTTCAGGATATGAAGCTAGTTTCAAACCCATAATTTACTTATTTATTATATATTGATGAAACCAGCAGTTTCATGAAGACATTAAGTAAGATGGGGAGAGACCAGTACCCTGGACACTGGAATGTCTAAGGGCTCAATCCCTTCTTCCCCAAGTTCCATCAAAGGCCATTCAAAAAAGTGATCAATAGCCAGACCTTACTTAATAGATGGTATAACTCATCCAGAAACCATTTACTTGGAGACCAAGTACCAACTACAGAAATTATCTAAGACATTTGGATCCAGGAATGACTTTTTCAAACAGAGCACATCGCTGCCTTTTTCAAGACCAATGGCATTAGAACTGAATCAATCCACAGAGGAACTACAATTAGAAGTAAATGCTGCATAGCACTGACCATGGTCAAGATCAGCATCAATATAATCTGTGTTCATAATTTAAAGTGAAGAAAAAGCGTTAGTTGTTGAAAGATAAAAAATAGATAACAATCTATCATAGGCTCCATTCCTCAAATGGATTTTAAGTCACTCTCTGTATGACAGAAAATGCAAATCCTAATTCTAGTTAACAAGTATGACACTATACCAAAAACAAAACAAAACAGCAATTAGATTATTCAGCAATATTTTAGTTTTCAAAACATGGATTTCAAAGTCAAGGAAGCCAAATTATTGTGTACCTTCTCTTGGTTATCTAATAGTGCAGATATCCGAGGGGTTGAAGAAGAGTAGTAGATGGAGCTGCCTTTCTCTTTGAGAGTGTCACAGGGCATGCTGTCCTCACTAAGTGCATTTTGGCTGCTAGTTTTCCGCAAGCTTAGCCTCCATGATGATGGTGATTCATCTTTTTGTTCCTCAGGCTTGTTGAGCAATGAACTACACTGTAAAAGATGGTAGAGAGAGTGGCTTGAGGACGTAATTGGGAAAACCCTCAATTACCTCATTCCAATACTATGACGGTGTCAATAAGAGAACAATGATTCAGAGAGGTAGCAGTTCCTTTCACTGTATGTCTTTAAGCAGACTTTGGCCAGCCATGTTTCACTTGAATTCCTATACTAAACAGCAGCTTAGATTCAATGGCTGAAATGACTCTTTTCAGTTTTAAGAGTTTGTCTCCTCTTGTGCAATTCCCTTTCTACCTCTCAGATGCTTTAAATTTACTGCAAAGGGGAGCTCCAGAGTGCATGTTGGCTTGAGAAAGACATATATGTTCTCTATGATAAGCCATTCTACTGAATGACAAAACAATTGCATCTTAAATGCCAAAACAATGGTATCAAAATATATTTTCTGATTAAATTTATAGCAAATATCATACCTACATTTGTAAGTGTGTGTGTGTGTTCCCCACCCACACGTACACCCACACCAACTCTAAAATGTTAATTTGTCCATGTTAGTGCTTTTTAAAATCAGGCATTAATCAATCTTTTTTAAACATATTACTGTGATTTTTTTTTGTTTTAGAAGTGAGAGTCTGACTCACTCACAAAGCAAGTTATAATATACATAGCAGAGGCACTCTAAACAATAGTTAGGTTCCAATAGACAGTTTAATCTAAGCTAAAAGTTCAACCCCTACCAAGCATTTCAACATTACCTAAATAAATCAGAGGCACTAAATTAATTTATACTGTAATCCAATTAGTGTCTAAATAGCCACTTTCCAATTCGAGTGCTTAAATTAATTTGTCTAATAGTTTTTAGATGTCACATGGTAAGCCATATTTTAAATCTGAGCTGATCCCAAATCCTATGTGATATATTATTAGTATTAGAATTACTATTGTGACTATTTTAAATGTATTGACTGTTCAACTCCAATCGATACTAGTAGATTGCTGAATTTGCATGCCTAAGTCAATCTCTAAATAGAAGTCTGCATGTGAAAAAGAAACAGAGTATTTCTGATTTCTCCAAGACTAGAATTTGGAGTACAAATCGCAAAAAGATGTAGACTCTGACCATGTTCGGTAAGAAAGTGAATTACAATATTTGAAAGAAATATCATCGTTCAGTTAAAATAAAACAATTAGTGCATAGTAGACACTGGAGGCAAATGAAGGACATCAGGAAATACAGGTAGTCCTCGACATACAACAGTTCGTTTAGTGACCATTCAAAGTTACAACAGCACTGAAATATGTGACTTACGAATGTTTTTCAGTAACAACCTTTGCAGCATCACCACGGTCATGTGATCAAAATTCGGATACTTAGCAACTGATTCATATTTATGACCACAGCTGTGTCCAAAGATCAGGCATTCCCTTTTTACGATCTTCTGACCAGCAAGGTCAATAGGGAAGCCAGAGTCACTTTACAACTGGATTACTAACTGATCAACTACCATGATTCACTTCACAACTTTGGCAAGAAAGGTCGTAAAATGGGACAAAACTCACTTAACAAATGTCTGACTTAACAACAGAAATTTTGGGCTCAATTGTGGTCATAAGTCGAGGACTACCTGTATCTTAATTCTGACATACTAAAGACTAGTAAAATGCTTTTGAAGGATTCAAGTGAATGCTCAACTTTCATTTTTGCTCTTCTGTTTCTAAGCGGCAACTCCACATGCAGCATTTAAACCCTCCCATAATATGCTTGCAAGACTACGTGCTGTTATTAATACTGGCCAGCAGAAGTGATTAACTGCAGCTCTGTTGCAGTGCCTAGGAAACTACTGCAAAAAAAAATATATACAACCCTATCAGCATTGTTGCTTTGTAGTAGGCCATTTCCATTAGCACGTATTTCCATGATGGTCAGTCTGCCTATTAAGTTCTTGACTCTCCCTCTTATTGTAATTGATAACTCAGGGCTTGTGCCTAAAATCATAAGCCACTGGCTAAATCAATGTAGCATCTTGAAAGTGTCTGAAATTGTTTTGTTAGGATGTGAGTAAATAGTTAACTGACCAATTCCTTAAACAGAAGGCAGGAACTAAAAGAACTTTGAAAGAGAAAAGGAAAAAAAGGAAACATATGCAGTTGACAATTGGACAGAGAGAAAGGACAATAAAGTAACTAGTGTATCTTAAACAAAATGGGAGGAAAAAGTCTGCTAAGACTCCGAGACAAGCTATTCTGTAATAATGGAACATTCTCTACATTCATGGAATGTTATTTGTTCATGACCAGTGTTCGTGATCAACAAGGTTAAGTGTAATACCTGCTGCCAAATGTCTAACACACTCTGCTACCACATAAAGAATAAGAGATGGCAATATAAATATAAAATCAAACTTCAATCTTAGAATGTTTGTCTTTTGATTATCAATAATATTTTAAAGAATACTTATCTAACTTGGAATATACTTGGAACAAATCATGCCACCTCTATATAAATAAATTCTGGTTTTGTTCCATTCAGCCTCCTAAATTCATGGAGCAGCAGCTTTGCAGCTTCCACTACATTGAGCAGCTTTTTAAAACAGAAAGGAAAAACCCTAATCCCTATTTCACAAATGAAGCATAAGATAAAAGGCAAAACCTGAAGGCAGGGGACTGTTGATTTTTCCATTCTCCTATTTATCAGATGGAGAGAGCATTGGCTGGCTGATGCAAAATTCTCAGCAACTGCAGAGAATACAGTCATAGGATGTTTTGAAAATGATTCCTATAGCCTATCATCCCTATAGCCAATCAACCCTATAGCCCATTTTGCAGTCTAACCAAAATCATATCCTTGCTTAGCTGCAATTGCTTAGCTGCAATCATATCCTTGCTTAGCTGCAATTGGCTATTTATTAATTACTAATTAATATAGAGGAGTGAGATGTTTTAATTACTTGGTTTTTCATAGCACTCAACCTTTTCATTTTTCAGATGGATCTCTACTCATTTGTAGCTTCCCAAACTTCTGTATGTTTGACTCACAGAATGTCATCTTCTGTTTATGGCAGTTGAACATGTTTTGGAAATATCAAAACAACAAGTGACAGTTGCTCCTATATGTTTAAGAAAGTCCACTGCAAAGTCATGCAAATTTTTCACTGTATTCCAGGTATTATCTCTGCATAGATTCCAAAGAGCAATAACATTAAACACAGCTGCTCTTTCTTCATCTAATAGTTATTAATTTCTCAAGATGGAGGAACATTTTTAACTAAAACCTTACATTCAAACAAATGGTTCAATACCTTACATTCAAACTAATTTATCCTATTTAATGAAATGTACTTATATAGCACCACACAGCTCACTTTTATCCCCAGGAAATTAACACTAATTTCTTCCAATCTATGTGTTCTGTTTTACTGAAAAATAAATATTAATATGTTCAATTCTATGTCTGAGCTATTCTAACACAGTAGCTCCCTCAGAATGTCTTTTGCAACATATAATGTATATACTGTAAGATAGTTACAATTCAAAGGATTATCAATATTGTCCTATATGAACATTTGCAGAAACTATGTCTTGATTACAGTGCTTTCAGTTGTACATAATATAAAAACAACTGCAAACAACGTAACAGCTGTCTAATAATCTCTCTTAGAACTCAGCATGCAGAACAGGCAGCAAATTTTTCATGCATACTGGTACACATTACACATATAATATTACTTTCTTTACCAAGGGCCTTGGTGGTACAGGCTGCTAAATGCCTAGCACTTAAGTTCCAGCTGTCTGCAATTACTGCAGGCTCGAATCCCACCAGGCTCAAGGTTGACTCAGCCTTCCATCTTCTTGGGGTAGGTAAATTGAGGACCCAAGATTGTTGGGGGCAATAAGCTGACTTTGTAAAAATGCCGCTTAGTAATAAGCAGGCATATACAATGGAATGAAGGCTATTGCGGAGCGCATTGGGTTGTATCCCAAAAATTGTAAGCCGCCCTGAGTCTTCGGAGAAGGGCAGCATATAAATGTAATTAAAAAAAAAACACTGACCATCATAGCTCCTGATAACAAAAACAACATCATATTGAAAAGGTAAATATTAGAAACATTTCACTAATAGTTTAAATTAATGTCAGGGAAGGTCAATTCTTCCAATCTGACTGGGCATGTACTACACATAATAGGAATTCAACTGTGATGAAAATACCTTAGATAACAGGTACTTTTATTACTGACTGGGTATTCTTTATGGACTTTTTGCTGAAAAGGAAAAAATGAATTGGTGATTTATGAATCTCGTGATTACAAAAGGTGATATGTGGAAAAAAGGGAATCATAATGTAACTTTAGAGTGGTAGAATAGATGATAAATGTATTTATAACTATTGTAAAAGGAGATTAGGAGCTGCTTCTTTATATTTTTCTTTCTTTTTTCATTATTTATCATTTTTGTTTACCCTTTTCTCTTTTTCTTAAATCTGTATTCTTCAATAGGAATAGCAAAAGCAATAGCATTTAGACATATACTAATTGACAGTGCTTTACAGCCCTCTAAGTGGTTTACAGAGTCAGCATATTGCCCTAACAATTTGGGTCCTCATTTTATCCACTTCAGAAGGATGAAAAGCTGAGTCAACCTTGAGCCTGGTGGGATTTGAACTGCCAAATTTCAGGCAGCCGGGAGTCAGCAGAAGTAGCCAGCAGTACTGCACTCTAACCACTGCGCCACCATGGCTCAGTGTAATGATGAAGATAGTTGCATTTATATTAAGAAAAAAACATGTTTTTGACCTACGGAGTTTGATTTTTTTCAGAGTCAACACATTAACAAATACTGAATTTAACATCATTGAGGACATGAACCCATTTAAGACCAGGGTTTGTTTTTTTTTTGCAAAAGAAACCCCCTGCAGTCTGATATTTCTGTATAAAATTAAGTGTATACAAAATAAGCATAATATTTACTATATTTTTTCTGGTAATTATGTTGCTGATTAAACTGTAGAAGAAGAGGAAACAACTGTTCTGGTTCAAAACAAATAGCATCAAATATGTCGATCAACTCAAAGTCAGTTCTTGATGGTTATCTACCACAGTACTGCAACAGGTTTTAACTATGCTTTATCAAAATAGAACATAGATCCATTCTTTCAATGTTTACACAAAGTAAGTTTCATTTAATAGAATTTAAGAAGTCATTCTTCATAGGATAAAACTTTAAATTTAACCTCTAACCCCTTACTTGAAGTCACGGTCTACTTACTTTTCTAGCAGGAGCCATAGTAAAAGTGTTATGTTCTGGGGGTGGTGTTTGTTCTGTGATGAGAATTCTGGATTCATGATTGGAATGGTTTGCAATAGACTCTTCTTTGCTCTCTAAGAAGATGGGAGGCAGAGGATGAAAGATTTGCAGACATTCTACAATAATTCTAGATTTAAATGAACGATGCTGCAGTTAAACATATGTGCCCATTTGAGTTACTGTATGTTAATCAGTATATATTTAAAAAGCCATTTTCCTATAGTCTGAACCAGTAGTTTTCTAAAATACAGTATTTACTGATTTTCCACACATTATTTTAGAAAGGGCTAAAAAAGTGAAGGAATTAATAAATTCATTCATTCAGTCTGAAGACTGTGACCCGAAATTTAAATAAATGTGAAACTACTTTAATCTAGATCATGACTGAATCATTAAAGAATTGGTGTGCTTGAATTTAAGATAAAAAACCATTTGAAACTGGTTCAGAGATTTGTACATGAATGAAAAGGCAATTTTTGTGGGCCATGTACTTTGTCTATTTTAGACGGAACTCTATATCTTTAAAAGAGATCTTCATCAGGCCTTTAGAAAGAGCACAGTTTGTCAGGTACAAATTTCTGGGAATGCAGAAAGCTTCCAATCATCCTGGGCTAAGAGGTGAAGGCAAAACTGCCTAAATCTGAATACCAGAGTTGGGTATACATGCATCCTCCTGCCTACCTACCCCCCACAAAACCCACAACAAACAGCACATCACACAAAATATATTAAGGCCTTCATATTAAAAGTACTGTTTCAGAAGATGCACATGAAATGTGAATGCCCAGTATGAAACTGCAAGAAATTCTGGCATGCATGCATTTATAATGCTGTATATCTGAAAGTTGGTATCAACAATGAATATTGGCCAGCCAGATACTAACTAGTTGAAACAAGGTTAAAAAGGGACCACAAGAATTAAATTAAATTAATATTTATTTTATTAAAATAATAACTTCTTGACCATTTTATCTACTTCTGTAAAATAATTTTCGAAGGTGACAAATAGCACCAGCATTTCCCAAGCTTAGCAGGCGCAAATTAGGAGTTCAGAGATGGAACTGATAAATTATGCATATCCATACCATAGGTTTTTGCCATTAATTCTGTATTCTGAGGAATTACTTGTTTTGATGCTACAATTAGTAGAACAAAATCCTAATATAATGCTACACTGCAGCAATATATCTTGTGCAGTCTTCCAATTCATATTCTAGAAAAAGATGTAGATAGAAGTCTCCTAAATTTATGCAGCAGCACCATGAGCATTCAAAAGCTGCTAATGTATCAAAGAAAAGCGAAGGAAGCTGAGTAATTTTTCAGGAAAACACCCACACATACACTGCTGTAAGCAGTCATTTACTACGTGAAGAAGTATGTTTAATTGTGACTGTTCAATAGATTTGAGCATTACTTGCTATCTGCCTACCAAAGAAGAAGGGGGTAGGGATGCAATGAATCAATGTCATCAATGCTCTCCTGATTAATGAATTATGAAATGCCAGGATCTTTCTAAAGAAAGCGGGTGGGGACTCTGAAGGTACGTGTAAAATCATTCCAAATATGAACCTCCATGAAATTGCTGTTTAAGGCATTTAACTTTTAAAAAACCTAGACTACTTCCAAAGCAGAAAGCAGCCTCTTTCATACTTGGAACAGCTTTTCCTGCATTCAAATTACAAAATCTTGTGAAGTTTCACAATCATTTGTATTCCATAGATGCTGATTCTTGATCCTGTTAATGCAAAGTGATTGAAAATATTTGTATCTTGGGTGGTAGATGCTGGTGGTTTGTTCTCCATGCTTGATGTTTAGCTTCTGAATGTTTCAACACCAGGCTAGGTGATACCCTAAGCGGGGCTTTGGTTGAAGCCTCTTATTTCAGTTATTCTCTGATTTTATTGATCACAGTGGTCATGCGGTTAGTGGATCATGTGTCTGGCTGGTCATACCATGTGACTGGTTGGTCATTATGTGTGAAGATCACCAGGTGAAGAAGTAGTCAGTGCCATCATTGGTTAGTTGCTCAATTGATACTGCTCCTTATGGGTTTGTAAGCTGGCTCCAAATTGATACGCTTGTTGATAGATTTGTTAGTTGAATACCAGGCTTCAATGAATCTGCATTCATGGCATGTGGTGGACAGAACAAAAATCATGGGCCATGCCACCACATGCCATGCACGCAAATTTATCAAACCCTGGTATTCAACCAACGGATCTATCAACAAACATGTCGACTATGAACCCATAAGGAGCCGTATCAAGCAAGCAAGCAACCAGCTGGTCACATAACTCACCAACCACATGACCACATGAGATCAATAAAAGCAGAGAAGAACTGAAACAAGATGCTTCAACCAAAGCCCCACTGAAGATATCATCTAGCCTGGTGACAAAACTTTCAAAAGCTCAATAGTAAGCTCGGAAAAGAAACCATCACCAGGACCTGTTAATGTGATTGGATTGAGGCAGAATTGCTAGTAAACAGAACAGACTAGATTACTAACTAAGTGGACTAAGTGTAACTAGGTTACTGTCATAAGAAAAAACTCTTAAAGGGGAGCAAACAGGTTTAAATTTACTTAATGGCAATGGAATGCCAGTGGTGGGTACAGAAAAGTAGAGATAGAAACCTGGGAAATGGGATGGATTAAACTGTCTGGAGTTTTAAAATAGGGATTTCACACTGCAAGATATTGTTACCAATCTTAACTAACAACACACTGTATTTGAACTAACTATCTAAAGCTGTAGGCTTACATAAAAGTTTTGAAAATAACTTCAACACTGCAGCTTCATAGAATTCTCTTACTCAAAAAAAAGGAAAAGAATATCTGTTTTAAATATATTACTTTTTATTGGTATTGGTATTACTGGTATTAACCTATAAAGCCCTGCATGGCTAGGGTCTGGGGTACTTGCAGGAGCGCCTCCTACCAGCATCGAGGTCCAATCTCCCGGTACGCTCCCACAGGCAGGCCCTCCTGGGGGTGCCGTCGGCCAGACAATGTCGGTTGGTAGTCCCCTGGAGGAGGGCCCTCTCTGTGGGGGCACCCACCCTTTGGAATCAGCTACCTCTAGAGCTGCGTTTGGCCCCGGACCTGCACTCCTTCCGCCGTGATCTCAAGACTTGGCTGTTCGCACAGGCCGGCCTGGACTGAGCAGGGTTGGGAATTTTAACTTAAGGGTATTTTAATTAGATTTTATTATAATTGGATTAGAATTTGATAAATTTTGTATTTATTGTATATATATTTTTGTGTAAGCCGTTCCGAGTCCCTCCGGAGATGGGGCGGCATATAAATCCAATTAAATAAATAAATAAATAAATAAATAAATAAATATATTACCTGCCTCCTTTTCAGTATCTGACTCTGAAACTTCCTCTTCTTCAGCTTCTTCTTCTTCCTCAGAGCTGGAACTACTAGATTCCTTGCTCTCTTCTTCAGTCTCTAACGATTTCAAAGTATCTGCTTCATAAATAATCTTCTCTTTGCTAAAGTAAAAACCAAGAAAAGTATTTAGAACAACAAAAAATCAAAGTAAGTAAATGGGTTAAGAAATTGAAAATGTGAGAATGCCACAAATTAAACCATTTCTGCAAAAAAGTAGAGTGATTGACTAATTCCTCTTATTAAAATTATGGCCCTCGTTTCAGTATCACAAGTTTATAGCTTTTTTGAATATAATGGGACAGGAAGAGAAAGCTACTTGAAGGGGAAATTGGTTTTTAAAAAGAAGTTGGCCAGTTTCTTCAGAATCACATCAGCAGAGTACTGAAATTCAATACCACAGCTTATGAGTAGTTCTAGGCCTGGAGTCAGAATAGTTTTTGATAAAACAGCATTAAAAACTAAGCATAACTTCAAACAAAAAAATCCTGTTTAAGCACTTGAACTTTACAAGTTCAAATTAAATTATACTTATTTACTCCGTTTATATTCTACTATTTTTCAAGGAAGTCAAGGCATCATATATGGGAATTCCCTCTTACTTTATTCCTCTTAAGAACTATTTGGTATAGCAGGCTGAGCTAAGAAATAATGACTGACCCAAACCCACTTAGTGAGATCCACACCTGGATGGGGAACTGAATCAAGTTTCTTGGATTCTAGTCTTATGCTTCAACCTCTAGTGCTTGCTTCTTCCACCCCATTAATTTAACATCAAATTTCACAATAAACACAAAAACATTTTGGACACAGAATCTTACTTTTTGAAAAGTCCACTTTGAACTTTACCATTCATATCAGCTTCAATTAATTTGTTTGATTCTTCACTACGCAGCTGTCAAAAAGGTAATTGGAAAAATATATTAATAAGCTGTTACTGTTCTTATTGTCTAGCATGTCAATGCAGGCAAATGGCAGAATTGCAACTCTTTTAAGCACTTACTTCCTTTTTGTTTAAGGTAGTGAGAATTTATCATGAGAAATATATAAAACTGAGATACACATATGAAACAACCATACTGAGTCCCTCAGTAAGTTTTTCACAACAAAAACATCAAGGCAGTCCAAACCCAGTACCTCATAATAATCTGCTTTTGAAATATGAAACCAAAGAACCAATATTTTCCAAAGCATCTGAAGGTAGAATATTCTTCAAAGCACCAAGGTAGGAAAAAGAAGCAATGGGTGGAAACTAATAAAGAGGACCAATTTAGAACTAAGGAAAATTTCCTGACAGTTAGAACAATTAATCAGTGGAACAATGTGCCTCCAGAAGTTGTGAATGCTGCAACACTGGAGGTTTTAAAGAGATTGGACAACCATTTTATATGAAATGGTATAGGGTTTCCTGCCTGAGTAGGATTCCTCCCCCCTCCTTCCTTACATTCCTATCTTTCCCTCCCTCCACCCCCTTCTGCTAATGTCAGGCTCTCAGATCATGAAGTTTGGATAGGTGATCCATGATAATTGCAATATAGGGAAAATGAGCAGTGCACATCTGTATTTCTCCTTCTCCCTCCCTCCCTCCCTCCCTCCCTCCTCTCTCTCTCTCTCACACACACACACACTTCCTTGGGAGGCAGGCCATTTTAAATTCACATTCATCTTCTTTTACAGCAGCCATGAAAGATATTTGAACACTGTGATGGGTCTACTCCCTATGACTTTTCATGGAAATGAAAAGTAAACTTCAAAGAGGCGGGATAGGAAGCGTACTGAGGCTTTTAAGTTTGGTGTCAGAGAAGACTCTGGAGAATACTGTGGACAGCCAAGAAAACAAACATATGAAACACTGAACAAATCAAGTCAGAATTATCACCTGAGTACCAATGATCAGGCTCAGATTATCCTAACTTGTAACATATTATGTGGCGAGCTAGTTCCCCACAGAAGGCTCTAATGCCAGGAAAAGTGGAAGGAATGAAAAGAGGATGACTAGCAGCAAAGTGGATGGACTTAGTTACAGTGGTGATAAGCGGAAGATCTGAAGGTTAGGGACAGATTGCATTGGAAAATATCTATCTCTGTGATCACTAAGAAAAATGACTCGATGGCACATACTCAATCAAAAAAGTAATTTTACCTAGTGTTATTTTTACTATTTATAAACCACTTCAGTCAGCATTTATGCTTTCATATGTAACTATCACAAAACACATACTTCATTGCATTCCACTACCTAAGAAATCATAATACGGACAAAAATTCTTTGATTAAGAGGGCTACACAGAACCTACCATATTCTGTTTCTTCTGCAGCATCTCTAAGTGTTCAACCAATCCCTCATCAGCAACATCAAATGGTGTTTGACCCTAAAGGCATGTATAACAACAGTAAACATTTATTCTTGATTTGGCATTTCTTTAACATGAGAAAAAGATTTTTTAATTTCTTTGTGAAAAACAAATTTAAAAATATGCAAAACTATTTAGCAAGAAGTGGCAAAAACTTCAAGGTTAACTTTTTCCTTAGAAATGCTTTCCATGTATTTTAACTTGTCCTAGTTGCCAAATTAGCTTATATTTTACTATGTATTTTTCATCATATAGCCAGATATAATTATAGTACTGGAAATATATGGCTATTAGACATATTGGGAGGACAAAATATCATATACTGTTATGACCAATAAAAAAATCGTTCAGTAATAATATCAAAATTATATATTGTATCAGTTGAATTACAGCAGATACAATATTCCTAACCCAATTTCCAATCTTACCTTTTTCTGTGACAATTTCTCCATTTTAGTCCATGGTTAAAGATTATGCCTGTGCTAATCTTAATCTTAAATAGACAACCCATGACCCATTATCATTTCAAACATATTTCCTTACCTAAACAGAGAAACAGAATGGCCTTAAGTGGGCAAAAAAGCAGTGAGAGGTAGTGACTTCCTGCCAGCTTCCCCATTGACTTTCCTTGTAGGAAGCTGGCAGGGCATGTTGGAAATCCTGGTCACGTGACCTCAGCTGACCAAGGCAGCACAGCAGCATAGTAGCACAGACTAACTTTGCCAAATTTCAAACTCTCTGAAGACATGGGTCCCAGATTTTGGATGCATTCTGTAATGTAGCCCACTTGAGATATGCCTGTCAAAAACTGTCATCATATAATGCACAATTTGACCCAACTGCGGGTTACAAACCATCAAACACACAAAAGCTTTAGCAGTATGCTAGACATGCCCCATTTAGTCATTCCTTTGGAGATATTTCCTTACCTTAACAGAGGAACAGAATGACCATGGTGGATTGCTATTGTTTGGGTTTTAAAGAAAATATCTTTTTGCTAAAGAAGAAAGTTGAGTAGCAAGACAATAGATTTATCACTGCTATATTAATTGAGGAGTTCATAAGACAGAGAATACCAATTATTTATCCTGACTTTTCCCTATATACAGTAGAAACTGGCAGTTTCTCCAGGGAATGACAGTGACATAGATTCTTTGGCCAATGGTGCCTATATCAACAAAAATATTACATTGTGCAAGTCAGGCATTTGGCCTCACTCTTTCACTGCTGAGGTCTTGTTGAAGGCGGGTATTGTCATATTGATGAGCTCCTGCAGTAATTAGTATTTGTCACATTCTCCGTTGTTCTTCCCTTTCCTCCTCCATCTTTTCTTGCTTCCTTACTCTGCACCTTTCCTTGTG
This sequence comes from Naja naja, assembly GCA_009733165.1. Classification (NCBI taxonomy): domain Eukaryota; kingdom Metazoa; phylum Chordata; class Lepidosauria; order Squamata; family Elapidae; genus Naja; species Naja naja. The sequence continues at coordinate 40,926,165 of CM019150.1, forward strand.
ATTCTGGAGATGTGCAGCCTTTCATCCTCAGATTCTTCACCTCTCTCTTCCTTGCTGCATCTCAATATTTGAAGTCATCTCTTGACCATGACACCACAGCCACACCTCTTGGTGGGTGATGGTATTTTTTTTTTAACCAGTGATACTATAATAACATAAACCAATTTTAAAGCTTGTTTAGCTCACAGAGTCAACATTTTTTTAAAAAAACCTTCTTTTCTGGGAGTATTTATGGTATACTGCTAGTCTAGGACTCACTAACCAGTTTGTTCCTGATGTCCATATCACAGAGTGCTTCAGCCAAGATAGTGCAAGCTTCTTTCACCCCCCAGTGTGCAGCACCATGGAGTGGTGTCCATCCATCATTGTCCTGAACATTTACATTAAACCCAGCTTGGATCAAGAGTCTAAGGAAAAAATAGTAAAGATGGCAGCAATTCAGTTAGCAGACATTGTAAGCAGCATGCAGTGGCTTTGTGAATGAAGCTTATCCCATAACAGAGATTAGTGTGATCAAGTAGACAGCTCTAAATGGTAAAAAAAGAAATCAAGTTTAAGGTAAAGGGTAAAATAGCTTCTTCCTTATGATGGTGGTAATTAATGAGCGACCTTACAGATGGAATTGAAGAATCTGATAAAAAGAGAGCGCAGATTTTTAGGAAATGCTTTAGACAAACAGAAGCAAATGTCAGAACAACGAGCCAAAGCTGAAGCAGTGGCATTATCTTGTGGATTAATTTCTGCACAATAACATTAAAATTATCATAAATTAATCTTATATGACAGAATTATTTAGCCCACCATGGTCTAATTTAATTGCAGTTCAGCACAGATATACTCAGAGGTCATCTCCAGCCATGTCTGAAATTAAATCTAAGAGTTGCTCTAAATGTTTTATCTCTAGTTGTTCCTTCTTCTGGATTGAGTCTTTCTTAGCATAACCTGGGGATAAGTCAGAGGCAGTTTAGGATTTCATGGCCACCATGACAATCATGGGTCTAAAATCAATCCAGATTATAACAGGTCCGATTCACATATTCTGGATCTAGCCTTGAACTCAGAGCCAATTGGGTCCTGATAGCAGACGGTATTATAGTAAATGCATTGCCGTGGTCAGATTGCTTTCTTATAATCATGATTTGTTAGTCCCATCAAGCTCTTCAGGGATCATTAAAATAACCCACTTGGCTTTCAGAGGGTGCTTTGGAAATGAACAGGCAATTTAACAGACAATTCTACTGAGCACCTAATTAAATAATGCAATATAAGCGTGATGAGGGTACTCAAGTGGCCTCTTCCTATCTGCTGATTGGGATGTTCTGGGAGATAAATCAAAAGAACGGGCATATAAAGTAATGCTGCAGAAAACAAATAACAAATACAATTGGCCATGGTATACACCAAATTCATATCTGAGCCTAAACTATGATGATAAGTGTAGCAAAAAGTTGGTGCTTCTTGGTATCTACTAGTGGAATGCCATCCAGCAGCATTGCTACTTTTGGATACAAATGGGCCAAAAGAGTTTAGCATTGACTACTGAGACTTCGAAGCACTTCATTGATAAAACCATTACAGATCATTACAGAAACACTGGCTGGCTGGCTGGACTCCGAAGAGATGGCATCCTGTGATAACATCTGAGATTTGTCTAATTCTGGGAACTTGATAAAATGAACAGCATCCTCTGCGAGTGAATTCTGCAATGTGTTATCTAGATCCACATATCACTAATATGCCATGGAGGGAGAAGTGTTAGATTCAAGTAGTGAATGTCTTTGGTAAGGAGAGAGTGATATTACCATCAATCTTGCCAGGCCCCATGAACCAAGAATGACATGTGAAGTTACTTAAGAGTAGTTTCCTTTATTGTTCTTCACCTATAGGCAGAATATTGCCAGCCTCAAGCTACTATTTGCATAACTACAGATATACCCTGGGAATAACTAAGGAGGAGTCATTTTAACCCTCTTCATGTCAAATGAACTTTCTAACCTTTTCCACTTCTTTGTCCTCTGGAAAGCAGTCCCGCTCTCCTGGGAATCCAGACTACATTCCATCACAAATCCTTCTGGGTAGTCTGCAAGTGGTGGAGGGTGAGAGGCATTGTTTTGAAGTTGTAGAGTTTAAACTAGCACACATGTAGAGTTTAAACTAGCTATTTTATTGCTCTATGCCAAGTTCATAGGAATCTTCCCATACTGGCAGATTCATCTGGGAAAGACTAGATAAGGCTCAAAGGTATTCAAGAGGGAGTCAAGACCTTGCTGTTTTGTGTTTATGTAACAAGTCAATGCTAATTCTTCATTTGATATGCCCTCCGGAGTGGGACAGTTGCTCTCCAACACTGACAGATGGAAGGATTAGACAAGTTATTCTGTTTCAAGTGACAGTTAATGTTACTTTCTTATTACTACCCCAAAAATCGCCTATATATTAATAAATTTAATAAATGGTACAGGACACATATACAATTGCAGCATTGCTTCAACTGGAGGTCAGTTCCAAATGACATCAGTACTGCATAAATCAAGTCATAATTGCCATCCCGTTAGTTTGAAAAGAATCTAAAATCAAGTAAGTCAGCCTAGAAGGAATTATTGTAAAGAACTAGAACTCAGCACCCTTCCATGTCACTGCAAAATCTCTTACAAGGCACAATAGCAATAGCACTTAGACTTATACACCACTTGACAGTGCTTTACAGCCATCTCTAAGCGGTTTACAGTCAGCATATTCCTTCCAACAATTTGGGTCCTCATTTTACCAACCTCGGAAGGATGGAAGGCTGAGTCAACCTTGAGCCTGTGAGATTTGAACTGCCAAATTGCAGGCAGCCGGCAGGCAGCAGAAGTAGCCTGCAGTCCTGCACTCTAACCACTGTGCCATCAATAAAAATAATAAATTTCAGAGATACCAGGATTTCTTAGTACTGATGTCTCCGAAAAGTCAATGGAGTCATTCTAGGTCTATGAAATGTTCAAATATAAAACATATGACATTTCCTGAATGGAACTAATAAAGGAATAAAAATAAGGAATAAACATGTATTACTGTAAAATGGTTCACACAGCACTGGTAAATACAGAAAGCAAGCTTTCAAAAACTGAGATCAAAAGGTTCTGCTTCCCCAAAAATGACCAGTTAATGAACAAAGGAAATGTGTTGTTCAGCAAAGTTTTTCCCCATTCCTGTATTGCATTTGAATATCTTTCTAAAATTTTACTTGGTTATGACCAGTACATTAAAAAAAATACTACCTAAAAAAAGATGTCAAAGTTAACTTCATAAAAACAGGAAAATAAAATTAAACTCAGTGCTTCTCTCATTCTTACAGAGTAAGCTATAACTGAGGGCATTAACAGTATCTGGCTAGACATTGGTATTTGAATATAGATCTTTTTAAAATTTTGTTTTATTGTGTTTTACTAGTCTAAGTGAAATGTTAATATATATTGCCAATCCATGTAGCACATGCCATACGCTAAATAAATAGGGAAGGCTATTTAGTAATACATCATTATTTCCACTTTCCTTGGAGAAACAAAGGCAGGAGGTGGAAAATGCTAATCAGAAATTCTATTTATTAATGTATTTTATATAGCTGTCCATTTCACAAGCAACTCTGGGCAGCATACAACAATCCAGTAAAACAAGAGAAATGTAGAACAGTCATTATTATCTAATAATTATTAAAAGCATTTAAAACTATAGAAGCAAAACTAAAACAGAAAGACAATAACAGGGGAGGAGCATTAGGAGTGCCACCCCACTAGTTCATAACAATCTTATAACATTCTAACACAATGACTGGGTTTTAATATTTTGCTAATGTTTACCTAAATTTCCCATAGTTTCTGGCTGTTTCACTAAGTTCAGAAGGAAGGGGATGCTTTGGGTTTCTTTCATCAATTCGTGTCATATTATGGTAATTCCTTTGTGGAAGTACTTGCTCTGTATTTCTCTAGAATTTTAGTCCTTGCAGGCTTTTTGAAAGGTTCTGAAAGCCTGGTTGTTTTCCCAGGCATTTGGGCCAGGATTTGATTATATGAACTCTGCTGGTAAGATGGTTTTCAATGATTTGTGATTATGAGATGAGCAACGATATAAATCATATCAGTAAATGACAAAATGAGCTAAAAGTTAACCAACTACATTATGGCTCATAGTATATTTGAACCCAGCCATGTAATTCTTTTTGGTTGCAATTATTCCCATAGTTTAGTAAAGAAAACAATGAAAAGAGATCAGTACCTCATCACCTCACAGTAGCCTTTAGCTGCAGCTACATGGAGAGCAGTAGCTCCTGTTCGAGGGTGCTTTCTCTCTTCAATTTTCCTTCTATTTAGCCACTGTCGGGCATCTTGCAACATTTCTTGTTCTTCTGCTTTTCTGGCCTGATCAAGATCCACCCCTGGAGAAACAGACTGCAGGTGTAAAACAACCTCGAGGTAGAACAAAAATGATAAAAGGGAAGTGGAGGTAAATATCCACATTATTGCAATGGGAGTAGAATAGAGATTTTTTTTACTACATATTTTTAAAAACTTTTTTTTTGCTCTTAGGGACATAGCTTTTTTATAATTCTACTGATGCTTTCAAGTCATGCTGAAGAACTGCCACAATTGCTAGTTAGCAATGGCCAATGATCATTCCTCACCATCAACAAAATGCTGAGGTGCTTGTGCATGGAATACTTGCAGAAAATTATAATCAGTGACAGAAAAGCCAGTTTCCATCTCATGGGATAAAACAAATCAACTAAAATTCCCTCTTCAAAAGCATATAGTAGGTTTCCTTACTGAGAAACTTAAGATACATTCTTAACACACCGAAAATGAAAAACAAAACAAAACCCCATACTAGTCAAAACTATCTATTTCAGCGGTTCTCTATCAATATCAAGATGTTTTCATATGAATCTTTATGGGACAATGGAACTATTTTTTATACTAAGTTTGTTCAGGAGAAGAATAAACCAATTAGCATATTGGTTATTATGGTATAAAATATTATTATGAGTCACACTTTTAAATGACACATTTTATCTAAAACTTAGAGATTTCACAGAAAATTAAATACATTTAGAAATGAAGGGAACAAATAGTTTGTAGACACCTAAAACACCATCACCAATAATTTAGCTTTTTATCAGCTGGGGAGAATCAAATTGGCTTCATTTCCAAGATAACATTGTGTAATTGGGAAGAACTGCACTTTTCGCAGTAATTTTCTTTATAGCTTTTGGGCAACCATCCATATTTCCTATACACTAAGTGGCCAATCACCAAACTGTAAACAATCTCTCAAAGGTCTATGGACTAGCTGTCTGTATAAAATTATCCTTTGTAATTTCATATGAAATGTAAAGCAACATTTTCCATATGTCGGTCATCAAGCTCGGTTTCTCCTCTTCAGAGGATACTTAGAATGTCTATCACAGAAAGAATGAGAGTTCAAATTGCAATTGCCAAAAATACGCTGGCCAAGAAGAATGGATGATGATCATATGGGATAGGTATGTTTTGTAAGTATCTCACACAAAACCAACATGTTGGGGCAAAATTTTGTTTTACACATATGTGTCTGTCATACAATCTCATTCTACAATAATCACCTATTACATATGCAAAGTTTTTATATATTTTCAGAATGTTTATCTCCCTTTCTAAACATAATAAGATGTGGAGCTGAATTTAAGAATAAGTACACTGTATTTCATGCCATGCATCTCTGTTCCGGAAGAAAGATGAAAGAAAAATAATCCATCAAACAAAATCTAATGATAAGGTGATGCTTAGTTGCCTTACCCTGTTTCTTTACTTGCTCCAAAAGCAAATCTTTCATGGCTGCTTCCTCTGCAAGGTCAGCTGGGACTTCACCTTCACTGTTCACAGCAGCAACATTGGCCCCATGATTTATCAAGTACCTAGATGGATGAAAAATAAGTGAGAGTCAACTTCAACCCAAGCTTAATTTATATGGCCCTCAAATAAGGCAAGTCACCAGATAAGAAATCTTTCATCACAGGAAAGAAGCAGTTATAGTTAATTTCTCGGTTAATTGAGAAACTGTAATAGATCTATAATCTTTTGGAAATAACTAAAGAATTTTTCCCATGTTAGTAATATTGAACTATTTCATTTTTTTTAATGTAAAAGGATTATGTATTCCCAATATGCATCTCTGGTTCATCCAACTTTTCTATGCAAAAAAAGATTACAATTCAAAAATCTGAGCTGATTCTTATAGTTTGGCTAATTTATATATTCTCATCTCAAACTCCTCTTGCCATTACAGTATTATAAAGATCATTATCAAACATTACAATGCAATCATATTTCTCAGAAATACATCCCCCTGAGTTTAGTGAGACTTACTTCCAGGGAAATTATGTACAACAGTTCCACTTGTTAATTTCTGAAGTTTGCATTCCTTACAATTCAAAGGATCCAACTGTAAAAGTAACTATTCATATCACTGGGCCAACATATGCTTCTATTTATCAAAGAAAGCTAATGGAGACTGGCAAATATGGAACTCACCATCCCCTCCCATTGCAATAACTCTTGTTTTCAAAGAAACGTTTTTGTATAGTGGAATACTTCTGAAAGTGTTATATTCCTATTATTAATGCTGTAATAATGGGTAGAATAAGAACTTTCTGAAACCGAGGACCATACTATTTTCGAGAAGCCAAGGGGTAGGGCAATAATGTGCTATAATGATATCTTCAGTGGAGACTGGGCTGGAATCTTCAACCCATTATTCTAGCTTGGATAGGACAATTAGGGTATGTTTATTATCAGAGATTCATCAACCTTATCAGAAAGTTATGGTTAGGGTTTGCTTTATAACAGATAGTCCTTGCTTACTAACAGAAATTGGGACCAGGACTTCGTTGTAAGGCGTGACACGACATAACTGTGCTGATTAATAATAGCAGTCCCATTTGCTCTCATTAGGCAAATCTCACATGGTTGCAAGGTTCTGATGATTACCATTTGCAACCATCTGGTGGCTTCCTCCTTGACTCTGCTTGTTAGAAACCAGCAGTGAAGGTCGTAAATGGACTTCAGGTCTGTGACATCGTAATTGGAAGCCAATCGCCAAGTGCCTGAATTGTAATAACATGACCTTGGGGACACTGCAATGGCCACAACTTTGTAAGTGCTCCTCATTCAGCTTCAAAGTAAATTTGAACAGTTGCTAATATGGGTGGATGTTAAATGACATATCATCAATATGCTGATGATACTCAACTTTACATCTCTAGCTCTGGTGATCCAAGTGATGTGATAGCTGCCCTCTCAAGGTGTCTGGAGGCTGTGGGGATCTGCATGGGGGACCACAGGTTTCAGCTGAACCCTTATCAGATGGAATGGCTGTGGGATCAAGGGGCCTTGGGATCTGGAGTGTTTATCATCTTTAGTTCTGGATAGGGTTGCGCTATACCATACAGATTCCATGCATGATCTGGTGGTTCTCTTAGCCTTACCACTCCTGCTCAAAGAGTTGTGGCTAGGAGAACCTTTGCAAAACTTTATGTGGTACACCATTTGCACTCTTTCCTGGATTGTGAGGCCCTGCAGACTCATGTCCTGGTCATGTCTCAACTGAATTACTGCAATATGCTCTACATGGGAGTACACCGAGTATTTGAAAGCCACCGATACAGAATGCAACTGATGAAAAATGCTCCACATAGTTCTGGAGGCCTCTTAGATGGCAGACGTAACACTGTGAGCTGCCAGTCTGCCTGTGGTTCCAATTCAAGGTGTTGATCATTAGCTTGAACTAGCCTTTTATAGCATCGATCCACTGTATCTGAGAGAGGACCTACAGTATCTGAGGAACAGTCTCATCCCCATGGGACTAGTCCAACCCACTTGCTCCAGCGGAAGAAGCCTAGTTTGGATCCCATCTGCCAAAGAATTTTAGCTGGTGGGGTTCAGAAGAAAAGCCTTATCTGCTGTGGTCCCTGTCCTTTGGAATAGTTTCCTGCTGGAAGTGAGATCAGTCCCCAACACTCCTGGCCTTCTGGAAAAGCCTGAAAACCTGGCTGTGTCAGTTGGCCTGGGGTTACATTGAGGGGTGGCTGGCAGGGTAGAGAGATCCCCAGCCCAATGTTGTTCATCTTCTTTTAGTTTCCTATTTAATCCTAATAATTTTCATTGTTTTGTAATACCTTTTTTAACTTTTTTATTATATTGTAAGCCACCCACAGTTGCTGTATCAGTGAGATGGGTGGCAGAACAATTTAATGAATAAAGAAATAAAGATTACCTTTATTACCACAGTTGTTATTAATTTTCCTTTGCAGCACCACAGAAATGAAATAACAGCTGATATACATTTGGAACCTATTCCATTAACCAGAATTTGACATCTCTGATGTTATAGAGTCTTTTGGTATCAAAGATCCTATTTACTTGTCACAGAATTTCTCTAAGGAATTAATTGCATGTAGTGTTTTCAACACTGTTAAAATGTAAAGTTATAAATAATAATACCAACACAACATAAGCATCCTAAATTTAAGACTTTATGCATTGCTGAAGTGTCTTAAAATGTAAATCAGAGAGAGAGACCATAGTATTAAAATCAGAGTTACCATTGCAATATTCTAACACATTTGGATTATGGTTTTTATTCATCTGATCCTGTTATTTATTTGGTTTGAATCTCATCTTTCTACTTATTTTGAGCATTCCATCATTTACACTGAAGATTTAGAGGACTGCTGACAATTTTTGTTGCTTTGTAAAACAAATCCATGCAGACAAAAATGTACCTATATTTTAGTCTCAGGTACGTGCTTGGCAATTCATTTAAAATTATTGCCCCCTCACAACATCTGAAACTGAAATAAATCAAATAGTCTTTCTAGTGTCCAGGTCACACTGAAACTCACTCACTCTGCTATGTTCAGATAGCCACAAGATGCAACTGCATGAAGTGGGGTCCACCCCTCGTTATCTTGCTGATTTACATTGGCGCCATATTCTACCAGAAATTTTACCATGTCCAGGTTTTCATCTATACAGGCCTTTGGAATAAGAAGGGAAGTGGGAATGAAAAGAGAGAGAAAGAGAAAGATTAAAATGAGCAAATATCACTTTCAGTTTTAACAGCTGTAAATGATAGCAGGGACTTCACTCCCATACTGAGCCTGCCTTTCTTTCAGCAACCACTGATGTCTTCATATAGCCTGGTTCTCCTTTCACTACGCAAACAAACTGGGAGTCAGCTCCCTGCAAAATGATCTTTTGGTATTCATTTTAGGAATGGCATTAAATCCAAGAAGCAGTTTAAAAGTTAGAACATGTTATTCCAAGAAAGCTTCAATGAAAGAGATTATGTCAGGACATTCAATGAATGATATATGGGAGAACTAAAGCAAGCAAGATTTCTGCAAAATGCTTAAGTTAAGAGGCAATTAGAAAAAAGGAACCATTACTTAACTTAGAGAAAATAAAATAGTAGGGTTTTGGTTTTTTGTTTGCTTGTTTTTGTCTTTGAGTCAGGTTCAGCAACTTTGTGGAGAGGTGTCTGAAATTTTCTTGGCAAAATGTTTGAAGTGGTTTGCCATTGCTTCCTTTCTGGGGTAGAGAGTGAGTGACTGGCTCAAGACTGTGAATTCTAGTCTCACCTTAGGCCCAAAGCTAGCTTGGACCAGTAACAGTCTCTCAGCCCTAGGAAGGAAGCAATGGCAAACCACTTCCAAAATCTATCCAGGCAGTTACCCATAGTCAAGACTGAGTCAAAAGCAAATCTAAAGATAAATATATCTTTATCATTATCAGAGGTCTGCACTAATACAAAGTGTTTGTCTTCCCAAGTAGGTCTCAAACATCAAATGTTCAAGGAAACTAAACAACTTTAAGAAAACAGCATGTGCAAACTTTGTGATAGGTCAGGTGGCAGTGGTGGGGTTCAATTTTTTTTACTACCAGTTCTATAGGCGTGCCTTGGTGGGCATGGCAGGGGAAGAATACTGTAAAATCTCCAGTCAGAGCTGGTATTTGCCAGTTCTCTGAACTACTCAAAATGTCCACTACTCTCCAGAACTGGTCAGAACCTGCTGAATACCACCTCTGGTCAGGTGTATTTTGTGTACTTAATACTAAAATAGAACTGATATAGATATTGAATAAAAATGTTTTTACAAGTATAATATACTGGCTTCCCACTAAACAGACAAATTATTAAAATCAGAAATACAATTAAAAAAATACTTGGCAATGCTACCTACATGCCGAACTATGAACTATGTCTACCAAAACACAGAATTGGGACATTCTGCAAACATGCTAAAATATTAAGCAAATATCAGCTTTGTGCTTCACATTTGTTTGGAAATAAAATTACATACAACTGTATAACAATAACTACTAAGTGTAAACTGCATATAAAAATAACTAGTGTGCAAATAATCAATATGGAAAATAAATTTACAAGTTATTCTACTAATAAGAATCCAGAATGCAATGGCAAGCTCACATACCCAGAACACATAAAATAAAAATACAATATGACTCATATGGGCTGTCTGTGAAATGATCTGATGAGCTGCAGAATGCTACCTCCTATATTCTCTGGCTTCAGGATGTTTTCTTAGCCACTGGCTAAAATTGCAAAGCCCCTAACAAATAAAATACAGAACACAAGAATACCAGAAGTAATCGTTTTCTTACAAAGTACATGAGCGAAGGCTGCATACAGAACCGCTTATTTAACTGCAGTTTAAATCCCTTACTATGGTTGTTTGAGTGGCAAAGCAAAGCCTAACAGCTGAAATTCTTTTTGTATAGCAAACCCTAAGACAGTAGAACAAAAATTGTGGCTTGCAAGCTGTACGCAGCCAACTAACCAACACTGCCGCCCCCATATCAACTGCCTGCTATTATGCAGATGGGCCTATTTGTTCCACTATTTTTATGATACAAGAAAAGCTATACTAGGATCAATGGAGATGTAAAGACCTAAGTAAAATTATTTTTCTTTCGTCTCCCTGTAAAAATAATTTTCCTCTGTTTTTCTCTTTTCTACTATTGTCCACATCTATTGTGCACTCTACATGGGGCTACCCTTGAAGAGCATTCGGAGACTTCAGTTGGTCCAGAACGCAGCCGCGCGAGCTGTTGTGGGTGTCCCGAGATACACCCACATATCACCGATTCTCCGCGAGCTGCACTGGCTTCCTATTAGTCTCTGGGTGCAATTCAAGGTGTTGGTCATTACCTATAAAGCCCTGTATGGCTCAGGACCACGTTATCTCCAGAATCATCTCCTACCCTGCGTCTCCCTGCGACTGGTAAGATCCCAGAGTCGGTCTTCTCTGGGTTCCGTCAGCTAAACAATGCCAGCTGGCAGGCCTGCGGGAGCGGGCCTTCTCTGTGGCTGCTCTGGCTCTCTGGAACCAGCTACCTCCCGAGATCCGGATTGCCTCCACCCTACTGACCTTCTGCAAAGCAGCTAAAACCTGGCTTTTCCGACAGGCATGGGGCCGTTGATCTCGCGACTGTGAGCTAGCGAGATCCCCCCTTCTGTTGTTTACTGTTTTAAAATTGTTTTTACATTTTTTATAAATGTCACTTTTGCGTTTTTTACTGTGAGCCGCATGGAGTCCTTTGGGAGTTGGGCGGCATATAAGTCAAATAAATTTATTTATTTATTTATTTTTATTTTTTTATTTTATTGGACTTATATGCCGCCCCATCTCCGAAGACTCGGGGCGGCTCACAATTAAAACATACAAATACAATAAATAATTAAAAAGAATTAAACAACTATAAAATCCAATAAGACCGAATTAAAATACTTTAAAACTATCCCATACCCCCCATGAGGTAGTCACAGCCCGACTTGGTCAAATAGCCAGGTCTTCAAATCGCGGCGGAAGGTGCGGAGTTCAGGGGCCACACGGAGGTCCAGAGGCAGTTCGTTCCATAAGTTGGGGACCGCCACAGAATAGGCTCGCCGCCGGGGGACCGCCAGCCGACATTGACTTGCCGACGGGACCCCGAGGAGCCCCTGCCTGTGTGCCCGTACAGGGCGGTTGGCACTCGATATCGGCAGGAGACGCTCCCTTAAATATTGTGGACCCATGTCGTGTAGGACTTTGAATGTTAAAGCCAAGACCTTGAATCTCACCCGGAGTGCAACCGGCAACCAATGCAGGTCGCGTAGGAGGGGGGTAATATGAGAGAATCGGGTGACTCCCATTACCACCCGCACGGCCGCATTCTGCACCAGCTGCAATCTCCGGATGGTATGCAAGGGCAGTCCTAAATAGAGGGCGTTGCAGTAGTCGAGTTGCGAGGTAACAAGAGCATGGGTGACTGTACGCAGGGCATCTCGGTCCAGAAACGGGCGAAGCTGGCGAACCAGCCGGACCTGAGCAAAGGCCCCCCCTGGCGACAGCCCCCACCTGCTCCTCCAATTGGAGCCGCGCATCCAGGAGGACCCCCAGGTTCCACGCCCTATCCACAGGAGGCAACACCACTTCCCCCTATGGTCAACAATGGACATTCCTGACTGGACCGAGATGCCGGTATGTACAGCCACTCAGTCTTGGCCGGGTTGAGCCGAAACATGTTTCCGTCCATCCAGATCCGTACTGCATCCAGACAGTGAGTCATCACGGAGAGGGCATCACTGATCTGGTTTGGGGTGGAAATGTATAACTGGGTATCGTCAGCATACTGGTAGTACCTCACCCCAAAACCACGAATGATCTCGGTTTCATGTAGATATTGAATAAAAGGGGGGAGAGGACCGACCCCTGAGGGACCCCACAAGTGAGCGCCCTCGGGGCCGACCTCTGTCCCCCCCGTCAACACCGATTGCGACCGCCACGAGAGGTAGGAGGAGAGCCATCGAAAAACAGTGCCCCCACCCCCAGCCCCTCGAGGCGTTGCAAAAGGATACCATGGTCGATGGTATCGAAAGCCGCTGAGAGGTCTAATAGGACCAGGACAGAGGAAAAACCCCTGTCCCGAGCCCTCCAGAGATCATCCATCAGTGCGACCAATGCCGTCTCGGTGCTGAAACCAGGCCAGAAGCCCGATTGGTACGGATCTAGGTAGTCCGCTTCATCCAGGAAAAGTGGAAACTGCTGAGCCACCACACTCTCAACAACCTTCGCCAAAAAATGAAGGTTGGAGACCGGACAGAAATTGTCTAACACGGTTGGGTCCAGGGCAGGCTTCTTCAGGAGGGGCCTCACCACTGCCTCTTTCAAGGCGGAGGGAAAGACACCCTCCCTTAACGAAGCCCCGCAGGACCTCCCTGGCGGCATAAGCCAACCAGGAAGGGCACGGGTCCAACAAACATGTGGTGGAGCTCAGACGCTGCATAATCCTGTCCACTTCATCCTCGGAAACAGGATCGAACTCAGCCCAGATCACATTGGCCAGACTGCTTGCACCACGATCCTCAGACCACTGCAAGGTGGAACACAACCCGCCCCGAATCCGCGCGACCTTATCCGACAGATATTGACCAAATTCCTCAGCTCTTCCCCGGAGAGGGTCCACCACCTCCCCCGGATGTAGGAGGGAGCGGGTGGCCCTAAACAGGGCAGCTGGGCGCTTATCTGTGGACGCTATGAGGGTGGAGAGATAGGACCTTCTCGCTGCCCTCATAGCTACCAGGTAAGTCCTAATATGGGCTCTTAGCTGGGCTCGATCGGATTGGGAGCGGGTGGCCCTCCACCTGCCCTCTAAACCCCTCCAACGGTGCTTCATCTCCCGGAGCTCCTCAGTATACCAAGGAGCCACCCGGGATCCACAGCGTATGAGGGGACACATGGGGACAACCCTGTCAAGGACAGCCCCATAAATAAATATTGTTTTGAATGCATCACACTACATTTAATCTTCGTCTTTAACCAATGCAGTACATTCTTTCTTACATAAATGTTAGCCTTTTTATTCACCTTTACTTTATATACCTTTTCCTTTTTGCTTACTTTTACAGATTTATAATCTTTCTTTCTTTTTCTTTCTCTGATTCATGCTTTTTTAATATTTATCCCTTTTATATTCCAAGTCACAATAATCCAGATGGTTTGAGAAACACTGAAAGCTGCTACCCATAGTAGTCTTGGTCAACTAATGTTATCACATATTCCCTAAATAAATAAATAATGCTTTTTAGAAAACAATAGAAAGTATAGAATAGGTTACCAGCTTAGTCACATCCATGCAATTTGCAGTATGCTGTGCTTATGATAAACTTAGTATCAATCAGTTTTGGCCCTTTTTGACTGCACAACCAATGTTTCATTTACCCAGCACAATCCCTATGTGAGTTAGCATCTCTAATCTAGAGATTGGCTTGCAAACCAATACATTGTTGCCCAATCTTAACTGATGATGAAATACATATGGTGCACACTAAATGCTAAAATGACAATCATGTAGATTAATTTGAATAGATATTACAATTGAATTGATTTGGCTACTTATATTTTAATTTATGGAACTAGGTTTCATGAAGAATAATTTGTTTTTAATTGTACACTGACTTTATTTCACTTTTGATATTATACTATTATACTTTGCATTGTATATTTTATAACATAACATTGTCTTTCTTGGCTATTTCTCATTTCCTATCCTCCAAATCAATAAACCAAACAAATGAAACTAATGAGAAATTAGTTAACCATGTACTTTAAAGGGGTGATTGTGTGCTTTTTCCTAAGCAAGTCCAAATTGTGTCTAATTTTATTAAATTCTTGTCCAAAAGAAGGACAACTTTTTGGGGGATAGTAAGTTTGTCATATTGGAGATGTTACAAATGCACTGAGTATGTATGAGTCAGCAAAGTGTGACCTACTAACTGTCAATCTTACTTGAAAGTCAGTTCTAAGTCCACCAGTGATTTACATTAAAATAATTGTATTATTGCATCTTTAAAAAGGAAAGAGAGACTAAGTAGGTGGGCATGATTTGGGAATTATTATAGGTAAGAAGCACAAAAGAAAGAACAAGTGACAAAATGACAGTGATTGCGTATAACAGAGTCTGGCCCAATATTATGGACTTCTGTTTTGTATGAGGTTTTCCTCCCCTCTTTTAAAAATGGTAATGGGAAGATAAACTGGTGCATTTGTTTGGATTTTGCACAGTCTGTAAATCGAAGCACAGTTATATTTAAAGTATGGCCATTTTGCTCTCCTCTCTTCAATCAAACTTTTTTTTCTGTGCTTTTTTCTTGCCAATTTTCAACTCAATACATTGATCTACACATTGCCATGTTTGCATGCTGACTAATGCAACTGTAAACAACTGACTTCTAAATTGATAATAAGATAAATTACACATTTGAGAGGGGGAGAAGCTGCTGCTATCAATTCTGCCATACTGCAAATGAGGACTATGAAAATCTGTAGAAAATACTGGCATATTTTTTTTCAGATCCTCATTTTTCAATGAAGTTTATGGAGAATCCTCACTCTCAAAGAATGTAAAGCACCATCCCATTTCAAAGTCTGCTTTGTCTTGCTTTCAGAAAAAGATAGAGTTGTAGATTAGATGTATTTAATATCACAGAAAGCTCAGAATTAGATGGCAGTACAAACAGCAGCGTTAAATCAAGATCAACCAGCAGATTGAAGCAACTGTTTCTCCCTTTGGCTTCTCTAATATTTAATCAGGCCAAATTCAGTTCAAAAAGCAAGAATCTAAAGCACAGTTTCTATTCAATCAAGGAACCATACAATGCTGTTTTTGAGTAATTCTAGCTCAAGCATGCCCAAAATCTTTGCCACTACTGTTATATTGTTGTGAAATCCCTCCAGATTCGGTTTGACATGCTATTCATTTCCCCATAATCTAATTCTAGCAGTTTCTTCCTCTAAAACAGGTACTACTTCCCCCAGTCCAGGGACCTTTGCAGTTTTGTTGAACAGGGATGAATTCCAAAAGGAATGAACTAAGGGCCTATTTAGGAAGAGGATTTCAGAAATTTTAAATAGTGAAGCAGCTTCCTTAAGCCTTAAAATTCCAATTTTGCCTCTTAAAAGTACCCCAAAATACAGAAGGAATCTTTTTTGTCTCATTTATTTGAGGGAAACTAGGGCCAAACTTATAGCATTGTTTTCCAGGCTCAAAACATTCTTTCTTGTATTATTTAGTATAGCAAGATACAGCCTTGCTACTCATTAAGCAAGAGGAGCAAACTTAAGTAATATACTGTGTATTTTTCAGGACTTAAATGCTGCTCCAATCAGAACAGATTCTTACCAATATACAGTTCTTACTCTGCAAGCCAAGATAAATAAAAACTAATAGATAGATAGATAGCCATAAGCATACAAGTAGTTCTTGATTCGTGACTTGTTTTATGATCTTTAGAAGTTACAATGGCTTGGAACAGTGATTTACGAGCCATAACACACTTCTGGCCATCGTAAAATATCACAAGTATACATATCCTGCATTTCAGGAGCTTGGCAACTGGCTCACCTTTATGACCAGATGCAGTGTCCTGAGGTCATGTGACAATTTGTATTTTCTTTTTTCGCCATTTTCTGGCAAAAAGCACCCATTACAAAAAGTGGGTTCACTTTCAACCATGCTATTCGCTTAATACCCATGGCGATTCACTTATTGATCACAAAAATGTTGAAAAACAGGGTCCATTCACATGGATGCCTCGTGACTTTTGGATCAAATTTCTAGTCCCAACTATAGTCATGTTGAGGGTTTCCTGTAATCAATTTTATTATATAAGAATCAGGAACGAAATGCAATCACCAAAGCACACATACGAGGAAAAAAAATCATTTAAATCCCAGAGTCTGTTAAAATTGCCAGCGGTTCCAAAAAGTTCAAAGAGAAAGGACAATTCATATGTCTGGAGGAACAGTCTTTATATAGGATTCAGTACACCCATTTCTTGTTTAGTGACTGAGTTCTGTTCCAACTCAGATGGAGTCCTGTTCCAACAACCAGGTAATTAAGCAAAATGATCACTAAGTGAACACATGAACGAGAGAAAGAGAGAAAACCTGTGAAGATCTACTGTTTGCTGCTATCTCATTCAGATAAAGTTCTTTTGTATAGCTATGCCAGCGTTACTCTCAATCTAGCATGTTATTGTCAGGTATATATTGTCAGTCTAGCTACAATAAAGTATGGGAACTAATAGGTTCTGCTGAATATTTCAGCAAGATAGACATTTATTTTGAACACATAATCTTCTGGACATCATCTAAAGCCAGAGACTGATCCCAACTATTATTTCCACACTTGACATTTTTAGATTCTTCTATGCTAATCCTCTTCTCACCTCCGCACAATGATTACATAAAATGAATAACTAGAAGTCTGACCTGCAGAAGAAGCACCTTGAGGAAAATACCCACTCAAATAATTGGCCCATTCAAAAAAAAATCCAATTGTAAGTAACAAGTTACATCACAGTGTTGACATCTAGAACTGTTCCAAATACATATGGATTACATTTCTCTTTACGTAATCATATTACTCTTAAAGCAATTTTTTGACAGGCAGATTTTAGATTTTAATAAGTAATTTATGAGATCTTTATAGGTCAAATTAAAGTTCAAAGGCACTTCAAAGAAACAACAGTAGCTGCTTGGAAGACTGAAGTGAACAAGTTATAAATAGAAGCCTGTTTTTCATGCGGTCCGGAAATGGATGATGAGCAGTTGTTGTGTCAGATCAGAAGTTTAGAATATCCATTACCCAAGTTTAGTTAGTCCTGAAAGGACACTGACACATAGAAGAATAATACATGATCATTCAGAAGACTTCTGATGATTAATGTTAAGCTAACAGAAGGTAGAGGATGCCCATATATGAAGACGGCAAAGTAGTATTACTGCATTTAAACTGTGATTTAATAGACAACTGTTACCCTACAGTTATTGAAATTTAAGCCATTTACAAGTGGGGAAAAATATTACACCCAGGATATCACCTCTTACACATTTTCTTTCATGCTCAAAATGTATCAGCTGGTGTATCATCCTATTAAAGAGGTCCTTATGCAGATGGGTTCTCCGTTGACTCTGCTTGTTGGGAACCAATTGTGAAGTGAGCAAATGGTGATCAAATGATTGAGAGATGCTGCAACAGTCATAAATGGTTATTTATGTGATCATGTGACTAGAGAAACATTGCAATAGATGCAAATATTGTAAAGTTAATTTTTCAGTTGCCATAATTTCAACAGCTGCTAAACAAGGCAATTGTTAAGGAAAGGCTGACAGTCAAACTCGTGGCCCGGATGCATCACGTGCTGGTTTAGCAAAGGGGAAAAAACTCCATCATATGACACCACAGTGACGACACAAGTTTGACACCCCTGGTCTAAGCAATAGAGATGTAGACACAATCACATACTGTCATTTAAAAGAGGAAAAATAACAAATTTCATTTTCTTCAAAAGCCTGATAAAAATGAATAAAATATTCCATTATTTTATTCATTATATTAAACAAAAATTATTCCTAGGCAGGCTTCAAATACAGGATTGCTTGTTAATCACTCAGTCATTTGCAGCATACAACCTGATAAGAAATAGTAATTATTGTCAAGACAATTAACACAGTCTGCTAACATTAGTAATTTCATTCTTGACGTTAAAGCAAGTCTCAACATTTCACTCAGCAAGCTAACAAAAAGATTTTTTTCCTGATTTCATAATAGTGAACAATGTACCTTCCTGAATCTATGCCTAGTACCTACTGTCATCTTTCTAGGCCTAATGTGAACCAAAGTTGAAACATAACTGGAAAAAAAAACGGGTTGAGAAAGTCATACCTACATGTTACACACACTCAAAAGGAAATAGTTAATGTTAATTCTTCACATGGTTAATGTGAAGAAACATAAATACATGAAAATCTATTACTCCCCGGTAAAAGTAATAAAAATACCATAAACCCTTAGATTAGAAATGAGATAAAAATAAAATAAAGATTTTACCCCCAGAACAGGATAATACATATTGTGTTGTTCACAAGTCAGACGAAGACTTCTTTTTTCATTACGAATACATATAACAAACACATCACTGAAAACAGTGTTGTATGCCATGTTCTAGATGACAAAATCTATCCTAGGGTTTCACTGCTATATGAAAACACTGACACACAATTAGTCATTCAATCTCTATTGAAACCTGAATATATTCTTACTTTTGCTAAAACTTCATTTCCCCAAAATAAATTTTAACCAATCTTTTTTATATGTATATGGCTTTAATGATTTAATGAAGTGAAAAGAAATAAGTTCATAATGTGAGAATTGTGAGTTTTATATTATAATTTGTTTTAAATAAACATGATCACTATTGCCACTTCAATTAAAATGCAAATAATATAGCACTACTTATGAGGGCGTTTTCCCCCCTACTGGTCATTCTCTGAAGGTTTCTTATTATATGACAGAAAAACTTTTAAGTGAAATACTAGAAATTAAAATAATCTGTATATCTAAGAAAGCCTGCTGTATATTTAACATGCTTCAGACAGTCAAAGGGTTTTATATATAGTTCTTACAAATACCCTGTACAATAGAACAGTAGTAAAATATATCATAATAAAAATTATTATTCAGGACTATCATGATTTCTACACATATCTACGGGTATAAACACACATACTCACACATATTATCATGACCAATTTGAATTTTAATCACAGATTTATTTCCTAAGAAAAGATACTCATTTAATACCACAAAAACCAATGGGTTAGATCTGTGGCAGGAAGGCAGAAGCGTTAAGAGTTTTCTTCAATTTCTCTTTCTTCCTACAGCCAATTCCTGCAAAAATCTGTTCCTGTGATCTGAAGGACCATCCAACATAGTACATAAAATTATATATTGCAATGTCCTACCTGTCAACAAATACTTCAGCTTCAACCAAAACAATACAAGAGCACACAATAGATACAAACAAGATAAACTGCACCAAACTTAATTGGACTTCAGCAACAGAGTGGTCAATGTCTGGAATACTCTACCTGACTCTGTGGTTTCTTCCCCAAACCCCAAAAACTTTAACCTTAGACTGTCTACTATTGACCTCACCCCTTTCCTAAGAGGTCTGTAAGTGTAAGTGCACCAACATGCCTACCGTCCCTGTTCTATTGTTTCTTTTTTCTTGTTTGTATCCATTTCATGTGTTTATTGCCATGTTTATACTTATACCTGTTGTCTAATAATTATTTGACAAAATAAATAAATAAATAAACAAACAAACAAATAAATAAAATATTGTGCAATACTGGAACTATAGGAGAAATATAAAAAGGGGGTTGGGTACTATTCTGCTATTTCTCCACCAGGAAATCTACAATTGATCCATTATTCCTTTTGTAAATGTTCACAGAAGGACTGAAACAAACAGAGCCGAAACAAATAACTGGAACAAATATCCCTTATAACAGCAAATTATATTGGAAAGCCATGGAATTTTATGAGACTATATGAAACTGTATTCCATTGTCAACATTTTCTAATTGAAATAAATTTATTCTAATTTCATCAAAAATCGTATTTCTGCAAATGTTACTTATTTCATAAATTTTGTTATTTTAGATATTCCCACTCTTTAACAGACTCACAGAGCAGCAAATGAAAGAGTTAAAATGACAATATAACCAAGTAAAACAAAATCTGGAATTCTCCAGAAGCAGAATTAAGAATGTGCAGAAAACTAAAAAAAAACCTGGGAAAATAGGGACTTTGCCTGATGTTGAAATTATGCTTAAAATATATGTTCAGCTGGACAAATCTAGGAAGAGCATTCCAAAATACAGATTCCACCCTCTAACATTGCAGAAATCCACACCTCAGATACTGGGAGCACACTAAAAGGCTATTGGAAGGCAGATATATGACATACATGGAGACAAACAGTGTCATTTGAACTTTAGATTCAAATAATGTTTTTAACAAATACATTATTTGTTCTTTCACAAATCATTCAAAAATTCCCTGATTGTAATGTAAAAAGTAGGTGATCAAAATTTGTGATCAAAACTGATAGAAAAGGAAACCAATCAACATACATTAATGTCCAACTCTCATATACTCCCCCAAATGATAGTGATCTCTAAACCTAGCTTCAACAGCATACCAGCTGAGGCAAGGACATGTCAAGTATATTAAAAGTAGAGCAACTAACAGCAAATCTTAAGATTTTGTACTTGGCCTGACACCAAGGCCATTAGTGTCAGAATGAATAGAACAAAGATGAGGATGATGCAAACTTTTATTCTGACTCTTAAGAGGTGGTTCAACTATAAAGTCACTCATTGCCACTCCTAAAAACACATTTGTTATTACTAACTTTAGTAGAAGCAACAAATAATGCAGGGATCTCTCACTTAAATAGAATGGAATGATTTCCGGTGAGCTCAAGATTGCACAGGCTTTACGCCTTAACTCAGTGGGATCATGCTGAAGAAAACCAAGCTGAAGGATGAATGCCATTATGTCATCAATCACTGTCCCTGATTTCACACAATACTTATTATATATGCCAAATGGTCATCTAGCAGTCATATCCAGAACTCTCTGAAATCAATTGTTTTACTGGCAAGATGCTATTCTTCTATATGCAGTATGATGGATACTGTTTACATACCATATCCTCTTTTAAAGCTGGAATATCAAGCAGTAAAACTTTTTTCAGGAGTTTGCAAGACTATGGTTACTTTTTACTGTTTAATTCTTGTGGAGGTCACAGCTATCATATTGAGGGAATGTCAAAATATTATCAGAACGAAGACTCATACAAAGCCGTCAAAAACAAAACCCTCAAAATCTTACCAGAACCTTCAACAAATCTGAGAATATATGAAGAAAGCTGCATCATCAAATGAAAGCTTATTAGATATATTAAAAATTGCTTGACAATTACAATTATGTAATATACAATTATGACCAAAAAACCCAATTCCGTCTTCTTAAAAGCCTTTGTGTCTGTGAATATTTGAAAAGTGTATGTCATTAAAAAAATAAAGCAAGGTAAGAATTCCATTGGTTGGGGCATAATTCCTTGCCCATCCCCACATCTAAAATTATCCAAAAATGTATACTAATGAAATATTTTGCATAGTATATAAGTGTTCATATTATTGAAATCTTACTTAGGCAACTTGTATCTATCACATAATAATAGTTAAATGACAAAACATGCAAGCTTGCTAGGTATTTCCCAGTGTTGAATATCTTCACTGTTGCATTAGAAAAAGTAACACAACACGAGTCCAAATAAAAGACAATGAAATTCTAATGATAGCCTTATTTAGGGAGCAGACTTTTGAGGATGCTTCTGTGCTCATTGCACATTAGGAATTCTATTAATAGAATTCAATGTTGCTTATCTTAGGCCTTGGCACCTTGTGGTCTCTTTAAAGGTTGCCAAGGGAAAAGATTTTGAAAGTCACAAGTATCACAGCAAGTCCAGTACATGACACATTAAAGCAATAGATAGATCATAATTCTGATTTTTTTTCACACAAAAAAATGAACCCAAAGAGCCTGTAATTTTACAGTATTTTATTATTTTAGCACCATGTCAATTATTTGAAATCATTTACAACTATCTGTTATGGATTTTCATATTCTGCAATATTAACTTCAATTATTTTTTTTGTTTTAGAACCCCAAGAGTTCTATTAAGGAAGAAGCAACAACAGGGAAAATATTCTATATACTGTATATATGATATATTTTTTTTACATCAGAAATAATATTTTCTACTGGACATAAATATAAATTAAAATAATTTGATATCAAAAATTCTCCATTTAAAGCAAGTTATCATGAAAATTAGACAACACTTACCAAACTAACCTGATCTTTCTCATTTCTAAACAAACAAACAAAAATCTCTTCCTTTTATTTTTCATTCTATTGATATGAAAGCAGAGACACAATAACTTTAGATTAATCTAATGTATTTGTATGGTCTTATCTTCCCCCATTCCCAGATTCAAAGTCACATAATAAAAAATGTGTATTAGTAATTTTTAAAAAGCATGCATTGTGTGTTTCAGTGAGAATAATTGTTTGGGTAGCAAATGTTTTCTACATGAGAAAACCACAGTAACCCTAGTAACAGAAATAACTGACAAACAAGAAACTGTTTTAGTTATATTATAGGGGTTAATTCATCCAACATAGCCACAGGAAGAGTACCTTTGTTTATATGGCAAAGGGTTTTTTTAACATTAAGTTCAAGTAAAACAGCAAACAAAAATAAATAACAAAAGAATTGATGTCTGACATCTGCTCCATTGCCATTACTATGCAATTAATAATCTAAACTGTTCACAGGCATAAGTCTGAGCTGGGCTGTCCAATTCACATAGATCACTTTTCATGTCATTTATGAAAGAAAGGAAACACTGGATGGGCAGAAGAGCAATCTGGTGACTATGGAGTGTTCCATCACTCTTCCCAAGGAAGGAATCAGTACAACAGTATTAAGTCTATTGGTGAATGACCAATACCTACAGAAAGGAGCCCTGGGAAGTGGGGGGAGAGGGAAAATGGCAAATCGAAGGAACAACAACATGTTCATTCACTGAATTAACCCTCTCCACTTATCTGAGAAACCATCCTCTACAATCTCTAGCTCTAATCTACAGCCTCTGACCCAATGCCAGCCATCCCAGCCCGGGCTCTCCACATTGTGCTGGGCAACAGCTACCCTAAGCCCCGGCAGTAGAGGACTTGCTTGCAACCCGTCCTAAGGGCATCCCAAGCACAAGCAGATGACTGGGCAACGCTCCCATCCATGGCTCTGGACGGATAAATCCCCGGAGATTCCGAGATGGCAAAGAGGGGCGAGACGCGACCACTCGCATACAGCTGCGCTCTCGCCCCCTCTCCATCCCCGGCAGATTTGGGGCGCCGAGGTGTTGGGTGCAGGTGCTCCGCCTTGGGGGTACCTGATGTAGCGCTGTCAGCCCGTCTACGTTGGTCGTGTTAAGGCGGGCTCCGCGGGCCAGCAGCCGCTTCACCTCCTCCGTGTCTCCGCTGGAGCAGGCGGCCAGAAAGACAGCGCCGTCCTCGAAGCGCACACGGCCCCCACCGCGGTGCCGGCTCCGGGCGGGAGTCACCGGCTCCAGTTCGGTCAAGGAGCCTTTCCAGCGCTTCAGCTGCTCCGCCCGACGCAGCCTTGCCGATTCGGCCCGCTTGATCCCCAGGTGGCCCGGCTCCGACATGGTGGCGATGGCGGCAATGACAGCCGACCCTCCCCGTCGGTCTAAGTGCTAGGAGCGCGCTGACCGCCCCCCGCCCGTGGGAGAGCGCGACGGCCCGGCCGCCATCTTCCCGACTCCCCCCGCCCCCTCCCCGGAGTTACTGTGGCGCGAGCGCAGAGTTCAGCTTAAAGGATCATGGGAAAAGTAGTTCGAAGGGGCTTCGCTGAGTGGGTGTCCCAGGGTGGAAGATTGGTCTTCTAAGGATGTCTGCTCTCCCTGGAGCGCAGATTTCTAGGCTGTCGGAATTAAGGGAGACGTGTTATAACCCAGTCGTGCTGCCGACACGAGAAACAAATTATTGTGTATTATTACCACTTTCAATAAGCACGTTTGAACATTTTCCTTCAGCAGCAGAGGTAAGCACTTCTTGCATACCTTAAGGCAGTGTTCCTTAAACTTTTTGCTCTCAGCACCCTTCCCACTTTTAAAAGCTATGGAGAACTCCGAAAGAGCGTTGTATGCATTATGATCGCTAATATTTACCATATTAAACATTAAAATCCATGTATTTGTGGAATGTGTATTTATTGAATCATACAAAATAAGCATATTAAACCCATTTGATATTAACAGAAATATATTGGTCATTTAAAAATACACATTTAATAAAAGAAAAGAAATAGAATAGAAATAGAATAAAAATAATAATGAGAAGAGTGATTTAATTTTTTGCAAATATAGTTCATATTTGACAAATTTTATTTAACAAACTCCTGAGAGGGTCTTGGGGGACCTCTGGGGTCCTTGGGTCACACTGTAAGACTTACTTTAAGGCTTAGATTGAATACTCAAGATAGGATGATTTCTTAACATTTTAAAAGGGGTTTCCCCCCCTTTTTTTTCTTCTAAACAGTTCCCAGTTAGCTTTAATCAGCTTAGTATCTTCTGTCCATAAAAACGAAAGTCCTCCAAGTATCGAAAGTTGTTTCTTATTTCTTTAAAACACTTTCCCTTTTCAGGGGCTTAGGCTTGCAACAAAGTTCCAAATAGAATGTATTTTAAAGTATATCTTTCCCTGTTGCCAATCCACTCTCTGTTCTTTTAAGTCTGGGTAGTATCCTCAGTCTCCAGACACACCCTCCTTTCACTTTTTTCCTCTCTTCCTCTGTTGCTTCCTTTCTCTTCTTTTATAGAAAAAAAATATTAAAGTCTCTCAAAAAGTCTTTAACACTTGGCAGATTATTTTCCAGCTATATAAAAAAGCCTGATAATTTCCAAGTGTATTTGTGTCCATCCAAGCCGTCTCAATATTCTTTATCATTCAAAACTATTAACATCAAAGAGGAAGAGGGAAAAAAAGTGACAAACTGGCTTTTCACTTTCACCCGCCGCTTTCCTTCTCTTTTTAAAAAGTTGTTACTATTTCCCACTGTTCAAAACCAGGTACCTTGGTAGATGTTTCAGTATCAGCCTGGATCACCACACTTTCTCTTAATCACTTCCTCCTGCACAAACTTGTCCACTTGAGGTCTTCTTTGAGGTGGCCATTTCTGACCACCGCTGCGCTGCCTTCGGGAAAGGGAAAGATCGGCTGAGGAGGAGAGATGCGGCTCTCCTCACTCCTGCCGTCAGCTCCCCCGTCTTCACCACCTCTACGGGGTGGTTTTAACCCCTGAACCAAGCGGCTTGGGGTCTCCAGCAACGAGCACGGATCAAAATCGCACGATCGCGGATTTCGTGTCCGTCGCCAAAGAGGCTCAAACCGGATATCAAGATAGGATGATTTCTAATAAACACAAATATACAACTTGATCTAGGTTTAGCCCCACCTGATGTCTTAATAGCATCCCTGGTACCACATTCAGAAAAGTAGTAGTGACTCCAAATGTAAATTACAGTTCAACTGGATTAAATTTAAGTATAGCTAATACAATTGTTTTCCAATTCTGTATTAATAATTTCTTTGTTTTAGATATAAATACACATTTTGGCTGTCCAGTGCTGCTTTATAATAGTTTCCATGGAGATAGAAACCTCAAATGTTCTTTCAAATGTTAAAGCTGCCTCTGTTAAAACTCTTCTTTCCCCTTAGTTTTTCTTTCAGAATTCCATAGAATAGGCAAACTCTTAAAGCATCCTTAAAGCCTTTGCTGAATTTGCAAGGTTCAAACAGGGGTTTTAAAATTTTCCTTGCTTTCAAGGATGGAGTAGAAAAAAAGAAAAAAAATGCACTCCCTTGCCTACAATAATATTGCCGTCCCGCTCTCTCCAAATTAGGTATCCTTAAGGCCTCCTATTGAAAAGCTTATATTTGGGCTACCTTCTTTAGTTCTCACCTGACTCAGGTCCAAAACAGTTTCTTCAGCAGAGCCCACTTGGCTTGTTTCTCTGCCAGCCAATCTCAGGGCACCACTTCTGAGAGTTGAAGACCACACATCTTCAAGTTGCCATGATAGAGAAACACTAGTCTAGACTTATTCACACCTTAGGGATCCTTAGCTGGAAATCTTCTTCCAGCTACAGTAGTGACTTCTACAGCTGCCTCCATCTCTCCCCAAATACCGAGTCAATTCAGCATTTTTGTTCCTCAGCCTCAGTTTAAACAGACAGCATCTCTGGTAAATCTGTAAGAGAAAATGCAAAAAGAAAACCTCTCCATATCAAAACTCAAGTGTTTTAAAGTTCTCCATGAGGAGCCATACAGGACTGCGTGCCACTAGACGTGCATTTGAAAAAGGAACACACACCACTTGGTAGAGGGGAAAAAATTAAAAACATAGTCCTGGCTACTGACGCTCATCGTCAGCCATAGCCCTCATTATTACCTCTGAAACAGCCATTGGTTCAACAGCCTGCTCAAGTAGACTTTCTGAAAGTGGAAGGGCTGGAGGCCTTGGCATCTTCCCTAGTACAAGTGTGCACTCTCACCTGGCTGCATTCTAAACAGAAGGAAAAAGGAGGTGACCAAGATGGGGGGAAGCTTCTATAGAACATGAACCAGAAAGAAGCTGAAGAATGAAAAGCGAGATGTCTTAGGGAGGCTTTTACTATAGAGTGACATAAAGATCTTGAGGGAAATTGTGATGGACACTTGGAGAAAAATGAGGCAAAATTAACAGACATTTGAAGACCGGAAATAAGTAAGGGGTGAAGAGTAGGATTATTTTTTCTCCTCTTCCATCAAATTAACATTGAGAAACCATTACCCCTTAACTTTGAGATGATCTTATGGTATGAACAAAAGCTCTTTACTTTGATGGTCTCATTCTTGGCAAGAGGACAAAGCATTTCAAAATAATCTTCAAAATAGACTTGTCCTTGGAAAAAATCCAATGAGATGAGACCATTAAAAGCAGGTGTATTGAATTATATTTGGAGCCTCTATAAGCTAGTCAAAATGCCCACAGAATGAAAATTCAATTTTGGTTTAACTGAGAGAGTCCTGCATGTTTGGTAGCTTAAAAGGGGCCTGAGGTCATTTCTCTGGGGTTCTCTGGCAGACAGAAAATATGTTTTTCTTTCTTTGAACACTTCTAAATTCTGGATGTTCTTTGATTTGCTCTCTTGGGACATGATATATACTTCACATTCCTTTTTTATAATTTTTTTAAAGAATTTTGATTAAAAATTAAAAAGAACTAATGTAAAGTGAAAAGGAAAGAGAAAGAGAACAAATAAAAATCCAGTAGTTCAGAAAGAAAGAAAAAAGGACATTCCTATTTTTTTAATAGCAATTATAAGTACAAATACAATATTAGAAGGACCAGGGGAGACATGATAGCAATCTTCCAATATTTGAGGGGCTGCCACAGAGAGGAAGGGGTCAAGCTATTTTCTAAAGCACCTGTAGGCCAGACAAGGAATAATGGATGGAAACTGAACAAGGAGAGATTCAACCTGGAAATAAGGAGAAACTTTCTGACAGTGAGAACAATCAACCAATGGAACACCTTGCCCTCAGAAGTTGTGGGAGCGCCATCACTTGAGACTTTCAAGAAGAGACTGGACTGCCATTTTTCAGAAATGGTGTAGGGTCTCCCGCTTGGGTGGGGGGTTGGACAAGATGACCTATAAGGTCCCTTCCAACTCTTATCTGTTATCTGTTTTATGGTTATAAAAACACACTTTTTTCTGTTTATTTTTGTAGTCATCAAAACTATAACTCATAAATTCATTTTTCCCTGTTTTCATGCAAAAGCCCAGAAGGGGCTTCAAGTCAGCAATCAACGCACATATTGTCTTTCTCTAATTGAGGAAGTCAATTAACTATCACTGCAAATTTCATCAATTCCACCAACCATTTCTCTATAATGGGCATTTACGGGGCAATGCTTCTATGCATATAATAATGCTACAATTATCATTTATAAAAACAAAGTTCCATGACTTTTTTTCCAGATGTTTATCAAACTCAAAAGAAAAATCTTTGTTTTCAATTGCATATTAATCCTTAAGATCCTCTGAACTGGTGTATGTATTTATACCCCAAATTTTCTGGCTTTTTGGCCTGTCTATCAAGCATAATAAAATGTCCTTTCTTGTTGTTCATATTTCAAAAATAAATTTGACGTAACTTTACGCACTCTAAACAATTTATCCGGTGACATATACCAGTGATACATTATTTTATAAAACTTCTATTTCAGGTTATAACATAATGTAAATTTCAGACTTTTTCACCACATAGTTTCCTATTGTTCTCTTTGTATATTATAATCAAAATGTTTAACCCATTTTATTATACATTCTTTCACTTATTCATCTTTCCTATACATCTTGTAACACCTTATATTTAACTATTCATTTTATATATGGTTAGGGTTACTGACTCACATTATGTGATTATGTTATCTTCTTATTCTGCCTTGGAATAAAACTTTTAAGTATTTATACTCTGCAGTTACTGCTTATCAGGCCAAAAGAACTTGTGACATAACCTTGCTAGGCTGAGGACAGAGGAATACAGAAACTTAAAGAAGATTCTGATTATAATTCAGACCATAAATTAATACAGTTCAGGCATTCAGATCTTTCTAGCAAAGAATGTTAAAATATTTTCTGCATCACCATATGCAATCTCACACATGAAAATACAGAAGTGTAACTAGAAGTCATTGTCAGGAAGCAATGCTTAAAGCTGAGGGGTACCATTTGAGGAACAGAGATCTTCAACAGTGTTAAGAAGAAAAACCCTCACTTGTATTTTGCCTCTCTGTCAAAATGCTAGTGCTCTGGATTTTACTTATTTTGACATCTGCTTTTTTTAATTAACCTATTACTGCCAATAACTCAACTTATTCTAATTCTACGGAACCCCACTCCTTGGTTAGAATAAGGCTGTGTATTGCCATTTTAATTTGGAATTGCTTCAAAATAATTGGCTTCAGGTTTAAAATCTGATCTGGATGTTTCCTCCATAATATACAATACTTCTGCCTCCTATTTTAGAAGAAAACTTTTAAACTTTTTGTGTACTTAAATGTTCAAGAACTGAATGTAGTATTGCAATTTAACAGCAGGAGGCATCTGCACCCTGGGCTCTTATTCAACCTTAGAATGACCATGTGCTTTATAACTGTTACTCTGTGGGAGAAAAATGTTACTTCATCAACTAATAACATCTTAAACACGTGAATCAATTATTTATGCTTCCTTTAAAAAACAGCAATAGTAAACAATACAATCATTAAGGTATCTAAAATCCATAAATGAAGATGTAATTCACTGTGTGCAGTTAGTTACAAAGATAACATTTTACTATTTTTTTTATTCATATTTATATGCCGCTCTTCTCCAGAGACTCAGGGCGGCTTACAATTTTTGGAGCACAACCCAATGCGCTCAGCAATAGCCTTCATTCCATTGTATATGCCTGCTTATTACTAAGCGGCATTTTTACAAAGTCAGCTTATTGCCCCCAACAATCTTGGGTCCTCAATTTACCTACCCCGAGAGGATGGAAGGCTGACTCAGCCTTGAGCCTGGTGGGATTCGAGCCTGCACTAATTGCAGGCAGCTGGAACTTAAATGCTAGTCATTTTTAACAATAGGGGATAACTAAAAAATTAAAATGATGAAATATAAAAAGATGCAATGAAATAAACTAGATTTTCAATCCTCCATTTTGCATTTGTTACAGAAATACAGCTGCTAAAGATGTCTACACTTTGGTTATGAAGCACCTGTTGAAAGTCACCGTAAATGTTGTACTTTAGCTCCAAGAACTTCCTCAATCCATTAATGAAAGCTGATGGAGAATTCTGGGGGTTGAAGTCCAAACATCTTAAAAGTTGCCAAGTAAAACAGTATTCAAAAGTATTCAAGGTCCCTTTGTTGTTTAAAAACTGGGTTGGGAGATCTGGGGCTTTCCAGATGTTAACAAATTTTCAGCAAGGGATGGTTATCAGATTAACAGAGATGGAAAGGGATCTTGCAGGTCATCTAGTCCAACCCTTCCCCCAAGCAGGAGACCCTACACCATTTCTGACAAATGGCAGTCCAGTCTCTTCTTGAAAGCTTCTGGTGGTGAAGCTCCCACAACTTCAGAGGGCAAGCTGTTCCATTGGTTGATTGGTCCCACTGTCAGAAAGTTTCTCCTTATTTCCAGGTTAAATCTCTCCTTGCTCAGTTTCCATCCATTATTCCTTGTCTGGCCTTCGGGTGCTTTAGAAAATAGCCTGACCCCCTCCTCCTCTCTGTGGCAGCCGCTCAAATATTGGAAGACTGCTATCATGTCTCCCCTGGTCCTTCTCTTCACTAGACGAGCCTACTTGGTTACTGCGCCACCCAGAGCAGCAGGGAATTGTAGTTTTAGCCACTCAAGAAAGCCACAGGTTTCCCGCCCCTTTTCAGCTTCTTCGACAAGCGCAGCTACCCATTGGAAAGGCCTTTTAGGTAAAGATGTGCGTTCCGAAGATCAGTCTTGCCCGGCTCTCGAAGAGGCAGCAAGCCCCGCCTCATTGCTCGCCAGCCCGCTTCGATTGTTGCTTCAGGAAACACCGGAGGCCCTTGTGATGACATCAGCCAGTTTGTGGTGTTGAGTGCAAAATAAAAAGGGTCAATCCCAACCAGGCCCTCCCTTTCGAGCCTCTTCGGGCTGGCTGTGGGCGCTGCTTGGGGACCCGCCTTCTCCCGGAGAGAACAAAACAGCCCTCTTTGCGGATTTCTGTGCCGCGCCAGCTCGGGTGCTTAGAAACAGGACGTCGGAGCGACCAACGCTAGCTTAGCCAGGTAAGGGGGTCGCCCTTTTGCCAGCTCTATCAAACGGTCCCCTCCTCCGGGATCAATCACGGCTGCGAGCGATCAGTGTAAAAAGAGCGCCGCCAATTTCCTCCAGCTCCTTTTGCCCGATTTAGGAAATCCCCCTTTGAAAGTGCCAGACCACTTGCGCGACTTTCGCAAGTTTACCCGCCCAGTAAGCTTTTAAAAAAAAGGGGGGGGGTTAAGTTACTGTTGGATTTTCGCTTCCCCACCCCATGAAAAGAGTATTTTGCTATGTGCCTGGTCAGACGCACTGCTTTATTTTTTAAAAAAAAAAATGGCCCTCTGCAGCAAAAGCCACGATGAACCCGGCGACTCTTATGTATCTTATATAAAGGGTGCCTGAACCGCAAACTTACTCTAGTTACAGTATTTCCTGTTTTTCACTCCCTCTGCATATGACAGTTCTCGGTCCAGATATTGGCAAAATTTCGCAGTCCAGTGAAGTTAGGGTGCCGTTTCCTATATATGTTTGCCTTTGTATTTACCACTGTTGGATGTCGTGCTTCTGTTGAACAAAGAATACAAGTTCATCCCTGGAGACTTTCTTGATATATAGAGAGGTTTGTTACTAGCATTTTTGAATGAGAAGAATGTTACAAGCACCCCATTCTCGGGGTGTTCAGAGCCTCTGCACTTCACTTCCTGGTGCTTGAGATTTATGGGAATTGCACTCCCAACACAGTTGGAAGGTGTCAGGTTGGGGAAGGGCACTAAAGTATGCCTTAAAGTCATTGGTTGAGTTGTAAGAGACAACATAGTTTGTTTTTTGCTAACCTGTATTGTGAGATTTTATTGTAGTTGTAAACTAGTTTGCTTAATCTGTGTGATCTAGGGTTAGGCTACCATGACTTCATCAATAAACCATGACTAAAAATTCTGACATAGGGTGAGAAGCACATTTAATTGGTGGGCGCCTGCTAACTTTATCTTGCTGAACTCTGTTTAATGCAGTAATTTATAAATAAAAAAAGATTATTGAGAAGATTATTCTGTCAAAGGAGAAAATAACCAGCTATCTGCCCTACAATCCAAAGAACCTGAAACTTCTTTTATTTCTTTATGTTCAAATGAAATTTATACTGTATAATATTTTAGAAGATATTATACCCAACCTACTTACACTATTCTAGATGAGATTTTCACACTCATGAAAAAAGGATCTTTGCTACAACTAATGTTTAAGATATAAAATTAAGTCTAATAAAATTTTAATGGCTTCAGGTGATCAACTTTAGGGTTTTTGGTAAAATCTTGGATCTGCATAACATAAAATGTCTTCTGTTCTCTAACAAAATGCCTTAAGGTTATTGTTTCTAATACTTTAATTATAAATTGTCAGTCTGACTGACAACTTGATTTGAGCTGACACACAGCCTTAGAATCATTCTTTCAGAATATGCTACAGAATATGCTACACACACACTGAATGCTGGCTTAAGCACTGAGGATATTCAGTCTGTGATTGTGTCTCATTTCCCTGATTTTCAAGATGAATGCATCCTGTGGATTGAGTCCGTATCTCATTAAAGATATGATAAAAACTCATTTCACTGAAATAGAACTATATTTTTATGTGCGAAAGAAGAGAATATTAGGAATCGGGGGATGGAAGTAGCCTACAAAGATAGCAATGTGCCATGCTCTTTTTAAAATTAAAAAATAAAGGAAAATGCTAGTGTGAATTGCACTTTGCACTTAACTCCATCCCCTATATTTATAATGCATTGGTATCAATTACATTTTATAGTTTTTCTAACCCTACACTTTCTTTTACGATGCATGAATAATACAAAGTCTAATGTCATGAGACTCACATTTTTATACAGAAATGAGACTAAGTCCTAATATCTAGTTTTGTATATTGTGCTAAGCTTGGCTTACAAGTCGCAATAGCTAAGGAAGCAGCAATATATTTTAGCCTGCTATATAAACTTTGTCAATGTATTGCACACATTTTGATAAATCATGGATTGTTTTAACCATAATTCATTGAATAAGCCATAAAAGGGACCATCAGCATTGCAGGCTAACTCTGCTGACTGCCAAGCAGTTCGATCCTCACTGGCTCATTGTTGACTCAGCCTTCCATCCTTGCAAGGTAGATAAAATGACCCAGATTGATGGGGGCAATATGCTGATTCTATAAACTGCTTAGAGGGGGGCTGTAAAGCTCTGTGAAGCGGTATAGAAGTTTAAGTGCTATTGCTATTATGCCTGTCAGTAAAGGTTCTAATTGCAATATTGCTATATAGTAATAGTGTCAACTTACTTGGTCTAATGCAGTACTTCTTAAGAATTTGACTCATCTATAATGCTAAAGGATGTCCATTTATGGTAAAGAATTCTGTTACTCAATGGTCTATCAATGACTGTTTCTTCTGCAGTAGAGTAAGCTTTGAAGTTTGCTAAGAGCGACCGACTGTAAACTTTAACATGTTGACATAACAACCAAAGAAAACAGTTTTGCTTCTGGTTGTGTTACATAGATTTGTTTCCTTTTTTAATATTTGAATGATAGTTGTGTCTCTGCACAGTTTTGTCTGACAGAATGAAGAGGTTACCTGAAATTAGGTGGCAAATCTCTGACAGGGTTGACATGTGCTCCCCTGTGCTTATCTGAGTTTTGTTGCATTGCCTGGTTTTACACAGTAGACTAAGTTGTAAACTATGGTTTCAATGCATAGTGATTATATTCACACAAGAAATTAAATCAAAATAAAATGTTTCATTTCATGTTATAGTATACTTCCAATATCATTTTCTCATCTTTACCATGAAAACATTAATTATATGTCTTTTTGTGAAGGAGACCAGAATAGAAGTGTGAGGAAGCAAATTTAGATACTTCTTAAATGAGAAGTACTAATAATCTGCCTCAACCTATGGCAACAACTGTTTAATTTTCTGAGTTTAGAAGTTAACTCATATGATACTTGATATGATATCCAGGAATTGCAGGGCTATAGGTTATACTCAGAACTTGAATATAACCTAGAATAAGGCAGTGCCAAAACATTTTTGTATTGCTTAAAAAAAAACCCTATATGAATGTATCAGAAGTCTTCAGGAACAGAACTGGATTCCAAAGTAATTGGCTTTTATTAGCAGTTTAAATGTAATACAATCCAGCAATTCCTATTTATTCCCAAAAGATGTAAGATGAGTTTCTAATAATCTTTCTCCACAACTGCAATAGAATAAAACATTGCATTTGCCAACACCAAAAAAACCAATAAAGCGACTATTCCCTATATAGTGGAGAACATGGCTTATTTAGTCCAAACTTCCCTTATATGTGAGTTAGCATGTTTCTATAACCTTAGATAAGGTCAAAGTAGAATATACCATGAATCAATCTCTGGTGGTTACATGAACCACACCCATGTACTTTTCTTAGTAATAACGTGGAGATTTTTCCCCCCACGTTGCTTCCTTTCTTCTTTTAATCTACTTTCAGAAACCAGAGATTTGCTTGGCTTTCTCCAAATAAGTACAGAACTCCCCAATATTAAATTTCTTGTACTAAGCTAATCTTCTTATTCATGCTTCTCTGGTATTGCAATATCTATGGCTACTAGTTCTCATGTTCTCAGAAAACCACTTGATTGTAAACAAATAAAACTTTAGAAATATTTTTTCTAAAAGATGGAAAAGAAAAAGATGGAGAGGATGCAGATAGTGTATCTTTAGAACTACAACAAAGAACTCTTTCTGAGTGCTTAAACAGAATGGTTGTCACAAGGCTAACCAATTTTTGCATAATCTCATTCTGATCATTTTTGTTTCTCCAATTTGTACTCTGTCCAACTGTCAACTGTTTCCTCCTGGCTTGCTTTTAGCTAACTGGCTGCCTGTTAGTCTAAAAAAATTGGGTTATTAACAGTCTAGTACAAGGGTATCAAATTCAAGGCCCTTAGGCCAAATCCAGCCCAAGGGTGTTTAAATGTGACCTGTGGGGCTGACCTGGAAACAGCGAAGGACTGGCCCACAGTGCCTCTGACAGCAAAAATGGAGCTGGGGAGGATTGTGCATGGCCCTCCTGAGCTCCATTTTCACTGGCAGAGGGTTGCAGGAGGCCGTCACAGCCAAAAATGGAGCTCTTGAGCCTATTTTCATTGGCAGAGCGCTCGGGCCACCACTGGCACCCCTGACATGAGTGACGTTGAGCTGGCCATGCTTATCCTGGCCACATCCACCCCAGTCCCCCAAGGTCAAACACAACCCTAATGTGGCTCTCAATGAAAGCAAGTTTGTCACCTCTGGTCTAGTAGAATAACAAGCTTGTTTCATCATGAGATGTTGTATCATTTTTTTCATGCCTCTAAGCCACCTTGAGCGTCCCACAATGGAAAGGTAGAATATACAGTAAATCATTGGGTAAGTAATTGCTGTGGTACAATAGCCAATATGATTGGCTTGTACAAGATGAATCCAGATTCATGTCCATCCTCAGCCATGGAAGGGCAATGGGTGACTTTCAGTCAGTTACTTTTCTCAGCCCAAGCTACATCTCATTGTTGTAGAGGTAAAGAGACGGAGGGAACACTCTGTACACTACCTTGTGCTTCTGAACAAAAGGCAGGTCATAAATATAAATAAAACTGATTCAGACTACATGGACAACTAAGTGGACCAATAGGATCCTTAAGAAAACACAATGGTATTACTATTTTTGTGTAGGTATAGTCAAACCATTTTATTCTCATAACAGAATAATAATTGAATATAATGCAGTAAATACAAATTTCTCCATGGGATGGAGTAATCAAAAACATGTATGGTCTCAAATGGAACAGACATATGAATGTCCTTAAGAAAAATATATTTGCCATTAATGTTGTGTTACATTTGTACAGGTAATCCTGAACTTGCAGCCATTCATTTAGTGACCATTTGAAGTCTGATAAGAAAAGTCAACGGGAGAAGCCACTTTTGCTTAATATCTGAAGCAAAAAGGGTTATGAAATCGGGCACAATTCACTTAACAAGTGATGGAAGTTCCAGTCCAATTGTAATCATAAGTCAAGAACTATCTGTAATTCTAAATCATCTTGCTAATACTTATACATGCCCATTTCAGATAAGTAATTTTATGTAGAGTACAGAAAGGCAATAAAAAATAATATGCCAAAATATGCCAACAATATTAATGGCATGAGATAAGAAATAGCTGTATCATTCCTTTTTTCTCTGTCCATCCACTCTTCCTTCATACATTTATTCTGCATTTGAATCCTCATTTTAGGACTAAGTCACCTAAACTTGGAGTTATTTCATAGAAGTCTTCCACTTTTGTATGAAATCCACATTCATTAAAAACCCATCCTTCTTGATTCCAGTTTTCCTTTTTTAAAAACCACCAATACTTCTTAACTAACATATTGGAGTTTTACATTTCTCTTGACATGTTCAGTTCTCACTTCCAGTGTGGGCAGAAGTACTCTTATATACCAGCATTTTTGCTTCTGCAATTACTTTCATTTTCATAACAGACTATACTGTATCTTCCTACAGCATTTGCACATTTTAAAATTTCTCAACTCAATTTCTTTATTTTTAGCAAAAATTATACTAAGACACACAAATTAATCCATTTGCTCTAGCTTTTTGACATTTATGTAGATCCTGCAATTGCATGCTCCATTTTCCTTATCAAACACAAGTATTTGATCCTTGATCTACTGATTTTCATTTTTAAAAATAACTTCATTAAAAGTTTTAATTACAATAGCAAAAGATAATACAAAATGAAAAAAATAGAAAGAAGGGGATAAAAAGGTGCAAGAAAACGAAGTAAAATAATAGAACTTTCCTACTCTTGTCACATCAAATGTAAACAATTTTATTATTTTTTTCCTCTCTTAATTAGCAAATATAATCATAACTCAACTCTGAACTATAGGTAAACCTAATGTCTAGTGCTTTCTCTAATCCAGGAGTCAGCAAGAAGTCCAAGTAGAGTCCTAAACTAATATTAAAAATGCAAAGCTCATCATTCCATGTCTCAATTCTTAATTTATAAGCAAATCCACATTTAGAAGGCATCAAGTAGCCCCAGTACCCCACTATAAATAAAAAGTTGAAATTTAACATAACAAAGAGAGATAATATCTCCTTTAAAGAGAACAAACTCGCAAAGATTTCTTATTTTAAGTACAAACACAATTAGATACTCAGACAATGTAGATGCTGTCAGAGTAAGATATATGAAGTGGTTGTAGAAACAAAGGCTTAAAACACCATGTTAACTGTAAATAAATCCAATACACAATATTTTTCCAGTCTAGATGTCAGCAAGTCCAAAAAGAACATGCCTCAGTTTAACCCTGATCAAATAAATCAACTCTGTGTTAATTTCTATTGGGTAAACAAACTTGCTCTTTTGCATAAACAAACTTGCTCCTTAATTCATCCAAATGATGCTTATCTCTGTCAAGCCTTTCTCTGCTACCATTTTCAAAGGCTTGGAGAAAACCTTTGCCAGGGAGTAAAAATTCTTCCAAAACATCCCTGCTAATTAGAGGAGATAAACCATGTTCTTCTCTGCTGTCAATGATGATAAAAATGAGACCCGGAAAGTAATCTAAAAACATTTTTATTTATAAAATAAGAAAACCTAACGGAGCTACATGTTTGCAACCTAATCTCCACCAAGGCATATAGAAAAAGAAAAATATAACAGAAGTTACAGGAAGTGAAGTAAAGACTTTGTACACATGCGCAGTGGATCAAAACATCACAAGACTTTCTTATCTTATTACTATGGAGACAAGATAACACAGTGCTGGCTGGCAGACACCTGCTTGCTAGAATATGAGCTTAGAAGCTTGAAACAGACAAACCAAAAAAACTTTAAAAAGCCTCTTTTGTTAATCTAATATGAATAAATTATTCCAATTATGCTCCGGGATTGATATTTTTATTTCTTTATTAATTTTTAAAACCTTGTCTAATTTTTTTATATGTCTAATAACAAATTATTCATGTCATCAGATTTAATTGCAAATCCTTTTTTATAACTGCTTCATCTGGGAAATGACTGTTCCTAAAAACAGACAACAGACAAGAAGACCGATATTCAAGATCCCGATGCAATTCCTCAAAAATGTCTCTGAATGCCATTATAAGTTGCTTACCTTATTATGTCTTCTGTTATGCCTCCAATATGAAAATACTTTTCCCCCACAATAGTATATTCTTTAGAATTAATTTCCAGCCTTAATACTCAAAATTCCACTATTCCAATGTTTATAGATCCCTTAGTCTGTTCAGCCAAAACCTTGTGAGGATTGAAGGCACTCACCCAGGGTTTCCAGCTTTGTCAGTTTGAAGATGTCCAACTTCCTTAAAGCAGTTAAAAGTCAATTTCCAAAGGTTGTTGGCAAAGGAAGTGTGAACTTAGTGTCCTTTGGGAGGTTCCAGTTGCAACTGGAGCAAGTATGAAAAATCCCTTGAGTTCCAGTTCTGATACCCTCCACAGACTATTGCCTTGCAGTCATCTTGTACTCTTTGGTTTCCTAGAAAGGTTGAGGATTTTTTTTTGTCCACTTAGTAAATACTGATTAAAAATCTGAATAGGAAATGGGTACTAACACTATGGATAACTATGTAAACTTAAATGTTTAAAATGGCTTTACCTAAAAGTTACAAAAAAATGTATTTGAATGCGGCCGCGCAGGTTGTGATGGGAGCTTCCCTATACTCCCATATTACGCCCCTCCTGCGTGACCTGCATTGGCTACCGGTTGTCCTCCGGGTGAGGTTCAAGGTTTTGGTGTTGACATACAAAGTCCTTCAAGGCATGGGTCTGGGATATTTACGGGAGCATCTCCTGCCGGCATCGAGAACCAACCGCCCTGTGTGGGCCCAGAGGCAGGGGCTCCTTGGGGTGCCATCTGTGACTCAGTGTCGCTTGGCGGTACCCCGGAGAAGAGCCTATTCTGTGGCGGCCCCTGCCCTATGGAACCAACTACCTCTGGAACTCCGTTTGGCCTCTGACCTCCGCACCTTCCGACATGATTTAAAAACTTGGCTCTTCGAACAGGCTGGGCTGTGCTGATCTCCCGGGGGGGGTTAAATTTTTAGTTAATCAGTGGGTTTTAGCTCTATTTGACTTGTATTGTTTAATGTCATTTTTAGGTAATTATTTATTGTTGGTTTTTTAGTTGTTAGCTGCCCCGAGTCCCTTTGGAGAGGGGCGGCGTACAAGACAAAATTAATTAATTAATTAATTAACTTTGGTTCAGGTCTGCGATCTGAAAAAGATCAATAAATGAATCTCTAAACTTCTATCAACCTGCCTAGAAAAATTACAGAAATGATAGTTGCCTTTTATTCAAAAGAATGATTTCACCTTTGTAACAATCCTGAACCATTTCAATTTCTTTCTTTAAATTCTGTAATAGGCACTAGAAGAGGAATTGCTTCAATTATCTGAGTCATTAGGCAGGAATATTACAATTTGAAAACAGTCACTTACTAGGAGAAGTATTTTGAATGTTTAAAAAGTATAAAACCAAGCCGCCTAGAGTAGCCCAACAGCAAGATAGGTGGCAAATAAATTTAACAAATAAATAAGGTAAGTAGTGCTCAATTATATATTGTTGATTGGTATTAAGTATAAGGTGCCGTGATGTGTGCTGTTTTGATTGTTTTATTGTGAACCATCCAGAATTATTTTTAAGATGGGTGATCATATAAATATATTTACAATAATATGCCTTAAGAAAGTTCAAAACATTCTCAAAGATCCATCTCATCCTAGGCACCCTTTGTTTGAACTATTACCATCTGGCAGATGGTACAGGATAATAAAAACAAGGACAAATAGGCTGAAAAACAGCTTCTATCCCAGGGCAGTAACTACTGAATTCTACTGAATAGTGCAATATTAATGCAGTATCAGGGGTTTTCAATTCAATGTATAGAATGTGAAGGATGTGTGTTTGTGTTTATTTTCATAGTCATAATAATGTACACTGAAGATGGTATTTAATTTTGTTATACGAGGTGCAATGACAATAAAGTAAACTAAACTAAATTTCAGAGGAAATTCTTCACTAAACATCTGTGCTTTCAGAATAAATATTTAGAAAACAAGGTATTTCTGTTTGATTACACTGATTGTTCACAGTAAAACATCCGATTTGATTAACAAGTTCAAAATTTCATTGAGGTTTGACGTGCTGGAGTTATTATGTAAATACACTTTTTTACTGCATAAAGAAAATATACCCGTTTGTCAAGTTTAGGAAAGTATTTAGATCATTTATTTTGCCGATATTTTCTGCACTTCTACTATCCATTTTATTAAAGATTGAGAATTTTGTGTAAGTTTCTGCTCCATATGGAACGGTATCACTGACCATTTTTCATGAAATACAACAGATGACAACAAAGTCAAACAAACATTACTACCCATTTAATTATTTGATAAATCCTAGTATCTCTTTAACCTCTACATTTTAGGCCAGTTTTTCTGTATTTTCTTCATATCTAACATAATTATCAACTACATTTCCATCTAAAACTTCTCATTGTATTTCCTTATACAACCGGAGCATGTTAAGGTAGTTTGATCTTATAAACAGAATGAATGAGGATCTAATAGTAAAACACATATAAGGAGCAAGAGAATGGGTTGAGAAGAAAAATAAGATAGGGAAAGTAGTGGTTGAGTAGTATTAATGAGATTCTCACAAAGAGAAGTGAGGTTTAAAGAGAAAACCTGATGTGGACAGGTGGATAGACCTGATGGAAGCAAAAATGATTTGCAGGGATATATGGAGAGGGGTAGTGAAGAAAGATGGTATAAACTCAGGTTAGGCATATTTTGCTTGAACATACTATTTTTTGTTTATTCCTTTCATGCGCTTGGCATAATATAGCATGATGAATATATATATAGTATACATGCTGCTGAAAGTAAATAATTTTTTACTTATATTTAATATGTGAATCATTAATAATAATTGTGTATTCATGTCTAGCTAAGCGGAGTCTTCACTTAGGTCTAGTGTTTTCATGTTCATTGCATTTTTGAAGAGTGTTGGATCAATTTTCTTATAAATAGATTAATCTGGTTAAAGTGAACCCATCAGTATAAATGAGATTTGACTAGCTGAAATTATTTATCATGATGCAGAAATAAGGATTGAGTGGGTCCAGTCCATCACTTTCTTATGCTGTTTCATCTGATAGCTATCTGTACAACCTTGTCTGGATTCAAAAGCTAAGCAAATTGGGCCTTGTTAAGCTTTGGATGATAAATCGTTAGAGAATATCAGAACTGTAGACCAGGCAAGGAAGTTGGGGGGGGGGGGAGGATCCAAAACAAGGCAAAGGCAAATTATGATACATTTTGTTCACAATAAAATGATACGGATGCTTTTTTAAACAACATTGGAGTCACTAATCTTATTACATTCCAAAAAAAATGTTTTGGTTAAATTTAAAGCTTTATCTGAGCAACCCTGATCAAATCTGTTATGTAAAAGTACTGCTCCAAGTGGCTCAGCTTTTTTAGTAGTTTTTTTTAAAGATTTACTAACTCCAAAGCTACAGAGGAGAGAATCATTGTATTCATTTTGTACTCATTTGGCTTGGCACAAGCAACGTTTTCTGTGGATGAAACACATACTTAAAGTTTCTTGATTCTGAAATATTTGTTGAAAATGCTTCATTTTCCAGATCATCACACTAATTCTGCTCGCTCAGCAGGGCTTATCCATGCCCATACATTTATTTTTCTTCTGGGAGAGGCTGAGATAATTAAGTTAAAGTGCACACAGTATTTCGCATTCAGTGGTTCAGAATCCAGTTTTTGTCATTTCCATTTAAAGAATCTCAGAAGAGCATTACTGGAATGGGTTTGAGACTGAATCAAACAAGGCATGGTAAGCTAAATAGGTGAACAGACTAAGGCAGTTTCCTGTGAGCCTTTATTTTAATTAATAACTTGTAAGTATATATGACTAAGTATAATTAGACTGTAGCCTCCAGAGTATTTTATTTGATTCCCTAGCAGCTTACCGGAAAATTGAATTATGTTAGTTTATTAGTATCCTTTCATCTTTTTCTCTGCATTAAAATAATGTGAATTGGCACTAAGCAGAACTCTGGCTTTTATCTAACAATGGTCTCTTTTTAGAAATAAAACCAAAGTCATGTGAAGATTAGAAACTGGAATTCGACACAACCAGTGCATTTTGGCCAGTGAATTTCCTGTTCAGGCTGATAGAATCTTGCAGTTTGAAAGCTTTCTGCTGATGTATCTTAATTGCATGCATTCTTTCATGCTTCATATTCTCTTCATATTTCATGGCAGTACTGTATTAATTCAGATGCTATTGGTAACTTTCTAGTTATAAAATATTTGATCTGACATTCAAGGCAAGTTCTATTTTTCTGTAGTTTTCTCAGTTCCTCTCCCTCCCTCCCTCCCTCCCTCCCTCCTCCTCCTCCTCCTCCTCCTCCTCTCTCTCTCTCTGTGTATGTGTACACACACACACACACGCACACACATACACATATATATGCATGCACATATCAATCAGAAAAATAGAACTTAAAATAAGATTAGAATATAAAATTATAATTTGCAACATGCAAAAATCAGTTCCTTTTTGTGAAGGTGATGGCAGGTAGATGAAATAATCTTGAATTCTAGTTTAAAAACCAAGTATCTTCCCTTAATTATTCACTCATCACAGTTTTATTACAATTTTGACATCTTTTGAGCAAACCTTAAAAGTGTTAGGAGGCATTCCAGGTTATCAGGAAGTAGTTCAATTAGTTTCAAATCCAAAAGACATGCTGAGCAATGCATTTCTCATGAGAAGCCACTGAAAATTATTCTTGATCCTGTCTTTTTGACCTCTAGTCATTCTATGTCAAGATCACATGGAGATTTCTCTGCCAAGGCTACCCACAAGAGGTTTGCTTTATATGTATTGCTGGTCATGGTTGAACAGTTCTTTAGGGACACTCCTGCTTGTTGAAAGACAGGGCTAGCCTCTTTCCTGGCCTGCTGCCCTAGTGAGGGAAAAAAACAAAACACTGGAACCAGACGGCTCTATTTCCTTTTAAGGCAATCTGTAGGAATCCAAGGTAATCTAATGATTTGGCTGAGAAGAACACAAAACACAGCTAGTTTGCAGGATGTTGAGGAAAGGCAGCTGTGGCAAGATAAACAACAGTTTTTGTTTTTAGGTTTCATTTTATACACGTTTCTCTTTGGACAAACTATAATTTTCTAGTAGTTTGGGAGTAGATGGTCCTGGTATTCACAAAATACCTATATTTTCCTCTAATATCACAACACTTCTTTCTTATTCTTAATTCAGTTCCTATTCTTAATGCAGTTTGATTCATATCAGAAGGAAAAACTTTTGAAAAGGATGGACTAGGTTCATATAGGTTCCTTCCTTATATGAGCTTAGTTCAACATGGGATGAGGTAGCATCAGGGGGCTGATTACATCCAGTTATATATCTCAGCTCTCTGCCAAACAGGAGATGGAGTAGAAATGCTGAACCAGTGCTTGAAGGCTATTAAGGTCTAACAGAAAACAACAGATTTGGCTTCAGTGAATCCCAATCAGTATAGCTTTGGTCCATGGGCCAGATGTTTCTGGAGCAGTACAATCTTTGGCTCTGAACAGGGTTATACTCCCCCACTTAAAGTTATCCACAACTTGGGAATCTTCCTGCACTTGAAGCTTCTGCTCAGGGAGCAGATAGAAGCTGTGGTTAATAGGACTCTTGCATAATTTCCTCTGCTCCATTAATTGTAGCCATTTCTGGATCAAGAAGCCTTTTTTGCAATCATTCATATCATAATCACCTCTGTTTGAATTACTATGTAGTAATACATTCTACATGGAACTGCCCTTGAAAAGCATTCAGAAGCTACACCTGGTATAAAATATGTATGAATGCCCAGATAGCAGTATATGTATCCCATTTATTCAGCTGATCCCATTATTGTAGAAGCTATATTGATTGCCAGTTGGCTTCCAAGTGTGATTCAAGGTGGTGATTATCACCTTTGTGACTGTTGTGGTCCACTGGCAGCCTGCAGAGATGGCAGCAGAATCGGACAGTGGGGAAGAACATGGGCAAGTCTGGGAGTCTGGGGGAATTCGGACAATGGTCCTGCATTAGATACAGAGATGGGGCCAGGGCCATCTGGGAATTATGTGCTGACTCTGGAACCTCCAGAATCTGACAGCAGCGAAGCAGAGGAACAAGGGAAGCCTGTTCCCAGTGTGCATGTGTGCAGAGCTGCCAGAAGGAGGTGATTTCCC
The DNA here is from genome assembly GCA_009733165.1 of Naja naja. Lineage (NCBI taxonomy): Eukaryota > Metazoa > Chordata > Lepidosauria > Squamata > Elapidae > Naja > Naja naja. The sequence goes on from CM019150.1 coordinate 40,970,939, forward strand.
TTCCCATAAGATATAAAGGAAGTGCAGAGGGACAGAAACCTTTGCAGGAAGCAACATTGTTTGCTCTGGTCGGTTTGGAACCTGAAAGTTCCATGGTGAATTTATGCTCTGTTTGGTTTTGAAAAACTAATTGGTATTTTAGTCATTGGCAGCACTTCAAATAAGATAAAGGTGCATTCTTATCAGACTTCTGAAGAACTTTGGCAGACTTCCATGGGACTATTTATAACTGGTTGAGACTCATTATTGGCTGTGAATGATGATAATTCACAGCCGTTAAACTAAAATAAAAGGGTTTGGGATTTAACATGTGTTTGTTGGTGTCTCAGGAAGCCCTGGTCAGAATAGTTGACCCTACATGGCTCTGAACATGTTTATCTGTGGAACTGCCTCTTCCTCCTTTATTTATCTAATTATCTGATCAGATCAAAAGACTCAATTCCCTGAGACCTCATCTATCTGAAAATGCCATTGGACATAGAATAGAAATAGAAATAGAATAGAATTCTTTATTGGCCAAGTGTGATTGGACACACAAGGAATTTGTCGGTGCAAATGCTCTCAGTGTACATAAAATAAAAGATACATTCATCAAGAATCATAAGGTACAACACTTCATAATAGTCATAGGGTACAATAAGCAATCAAATCATACTAGGATACAGTCAATAACAATCATTAGGACACAAGCAACAAGCTTACATCATACAGTCATAAGTGTGAGGAAATGGGTGAAAGGAAAGATGGAAGGATTAATAGTAATAGTAATGCAGACTTAGTAAATAGTTGTCCCTATGCATTGGAATTCCTCCCTAGGAGGATCCATTCTGCTTATTACCTCCTGGTTTCAGGAGATGTTTGGCTTTGGTCTCTAACCCAGGAGAAGGCATGTTCTGAATGTTGGAATACAGTGGTAGACACATGGCTTTGTTTTGTTTTTCGTTTATCCGTTATGTTGTTGAAATTTTCATCCCCCTCCCAGTATTTATTTTTCTTAAACATTTTTAATGATGCTTGTTAGCTGCACAGAGCTGTAGTAAATACCTGAATTCTATGTGTTTTTGCTAAAAGGCCATTTGGGTGATTTCTCAGAGATTTTTAACTGGTTGACGCTAAAGCAGTTTCATCAATACAGACAGTTAAATGATACACGTTTAAGTCCTTCTTGGTTTATTTTTGAATAGTTACATTTATCTCATTCATTTTGTTTACAGGATGCCAAACTGGGGTGGAGGCAAGAAATGTGGTGTATGCCAGAAAACCGTGTATTTTGCAGAGGAAGTACAATGTGAAGGCAACAGTTTCCACAAATCCTGCTTTTTGTGCAGTGAGTATTCAAGTCTAAAGTTTTATGTCAAGGTTTTGGTTTGGGTTTTTTTTTACCACACTAATGCGCTGTACCCAACTTACTTTTACCAGAATTGTATATCAACAGTTTCCTTCAGCTGCCAGTGAGGAGTAAGTTGACAATGGGTTTTGCGCTGTGCCATCACAGAACAATCTTTATTTTAATTTATTGCAAAATCAGTTGGAAGAAAAAAATGAAAGGAAAGCTGATGAAAAATAGATATTTGTTATCAGCATATTTTCACCAAAGGCGTTTATAGTTACATAGCTCTTTTCTTATCTAATGTATTGCTTTACCTTAAAATTCTTAGCTTCTGAATTTAAGAATTGTTAGATTGTTAGATCGGTTGAAATAGAACAAATTGATCTATTTTCATAGGAAGATATAATATGAAACTTTAATAGTATATCAACAAAGAAAGAAGAGAGAAAAGATGTTAAAAGACTATAAGAATCCATCTCTTCCAGCTAGGAAAAAAACAATCCATGTACTATATACATTACAATATACATAAAAGTAATTTTTCAACATGGAATTACTTAATTGCTTTTTCCATTGTGTTAATAAAAAGCTTGGTCAATATGTTTCTTCAATACAGTATTTTAAAAATCCAGAGAAATCATTTCTAACTCTTCAAAATTTCTTTTTGGGCTCTACTCCAATTACTATTACACCAAACTTCTTCCTACATCAATAAAATGCAATTTAGCATTAACATACTTGGAAAATAAGTATTTTCCAAAACCAGGCTTTTGTCCTTCTGGGATTAATGGAAAAACATTAATTTGGCTAAATTAATGTGTTTTCCAGCATTACATTTAACTTTTGGCAAAAAGAAAAACCAATCCCCAGCCATGTTATCAGAGGGGTCAATTAATAACTTTCTATTTGTGCACATATTGCCTTTTCCCTTTTAAAAAAAGTCACTCTTCTACAAAATAAGTCAAAATATAAGCCCCTGGTAAAGTTAAAAATCTGGAAAGTTAACCTCTCTGTTACAATTTAAATAGAGAAAACCTATAGTTCTGTTTAGTTTCACTTGGAAAACTAACACATTCATTTCAGCATATACGTTCATGGGATGGAAGGATTTATAACAAATGTTTTCTGAGTTATAAATATGATTGAGACTGGCTGAAAGAGCAGAGGAAAAGACATATGAAATCTATAAACATCATCATTAAACATTAATGATATTCAAAAAGTAGTTCTGAAAACAGTTCAAACTTTGTGTGCACAATAGCTACAATGGTTTTATTCGTCACTCTAAGCCGGGTATCGGCAACCCGTGGCTCTGGAGCTCCATGCAGCTCTTTCAGCCCTCTGCTCTGGCTCCCAATGTCGCTGCTGCTGCCGCCTCCATGGCCTACCCGCCATAAGCAGCATAGTGCAAGTTGGTGCATTTCACAATGGGGGAGATGGGGTCCCCTCCTCCTCCTGGAGCCCATTACAATGCAGAACCACAATGTGACCCTTCCCATTCACTTCTGGCAACAGCAGCGGCATTGGCCACAGCAGGGCAGGCCAGTGTCTCAGGGCAGAGAGCAGATCACACATCCAGCACCTACCAAGGCCGGAAATAGCTGCCCATCATTTCCTGCTGCACTCAGGCAGCAGAGAGAGACAGAAAGAACATGGCCGAATTTCCTTACAGTTAAGCCCTGGATGTATGGATTGAGAAATGGGGGTGGGGACACATGTCCCCTCTCTCTGACCCCTTCCCTTTATAAATAAATAAATGTTATTGCTCTTGTTCTCTAGCTTTCTAATGCAAGTAGAAACAGATAATTCTTACTAGAAGATCAAACAGATTGGTTGCAGAAGGCTGGTGGAATTAAGGAAAGATTACATAAAAATCAGTTGAAGTTGTATATATTACATTACACTGTAATATTATATTACACTAACCTATACTGTAGGTTGTCCATTTCTGGTCAGGAAGTTTCTGACTAAAGAAAACAGAACCACCTACTTAGATCAAATTTTGATATCTACTTGCCTTTCCATGGGAAAAACAAATTAGGAAGCTGTACTTCCTAGAGAATGCCCAGATTTCAAATTAAAAGTTTTACAACTAGTTTTAGATATCCAAGTCTGTTGTCAGATTAAAGATTCATTAGTTGTCTGAAACAAAACAAAATAAAAATTCTAATGATTCACACGAGAAGGATAAAGGGGAAGGCTGGTTCTATTATTTTTAGTTTCATTCACTAGTTACAGCAACATATTTTCAATATTCTTGCTATTTTGTTGACATACTCTTGCTAAGTTGCAAGTTTCTACAACCAAAAGCTTGATTTATTGAAAGATACATGGTAGCAATCATAAGTAGGACCCAGTGAGCGAAATAGAATCATCCCTTGGTCTTGTGTAGAATTATAGCCTAAATAATTTTGCATCCTATTTACTGCTAGGAAATATATTTCAATTGTTACATATAGATTTTTTTCATGTATTCTGTATAAAATTATTTCATATTAGCATCTGATCTCATTACTATAGATATTATTGTGATTCTGATCTACTCAATAGTGAATTTGTAGATTTTATACCTCCAGAGCCACCTCCCTCCCCCAAGTAAAGCTGGGAATACATACAGCCTCTGCACCAGCTGATGTTTAGATTTTAATAGAAAGCTTTTTGTTCTTATTCACAGCCCTGTTATTGCATCCAGAGTTGGCTTGTATTCATGCCAGTCAGCTGACCTTTTGTTTTTGCTTAGGAATCTCATGTATCCCAAGGCTTGTTTTGCTTGTTGCATAAGCTAAATGGTAGTTAGTAGGAGGAAATAGTATGCATGACCTGGAGTTCCCTCAAAACATTAAAGGGGTTGATCTCCTTAAGGTTGACCTGCCATAGTAGCTGGAAGCCATGTTTTTCCCAGAAGTGGACAATTGTAAATACCATTGTACCAAAGATACTGCTTTTGGAGCTTACTTGACTTTTAAAAGAAATCTTAGCCCTAACATCTAATGGATGTGGAAATTGGCTCTAAAATGATGAAATTCTTGATTCCATTCAGATCATTGTTGCAATACAATTCACAGTACTAATTCAGAAAAAAAATCAGCATTTTAATCTAAATGGTTAACTCAGATTGGCTCAGTTCAGAAAATAAGTTTGTAAGTATCTAATTTGATTCAACATTTGCATGAATTATAAGGCCAGTTCATGTTTTTAAATAGTTTTACAGCCCTCTCTAAGCTGTTTATAGAGTCAGCATATTGCTCCCAATAATCTGGGTCCTCATTTTACCAACCTTGGAAGGATGGAAGGCTGAGTCAACCTTGAGCTGCTCAGAACCAAACTCCTGAGCAGTGAGTTAACCTGCAGTACTGCTCTCTAACCATTGCTCTTATAAGTTACAATTACAAAGAAAAACTAACAAAAGTAAAAAAATGCAGAAAAGAACCAAAATAAGAATTAGGGTAAAGAAAAAGAAAAGAAATTTATAAAGAAATGGCTTCCCCCTCATTACAAGTATAAACAATGTTAAATTATCACCTCTTTTTTTCCCATTCAATCATGACTGATGCTCAGAGATTGCCTAGAAGAGTCCCTGTGGTTGATATATTTATTTGAATATTGAGTCTTTTTATTTACCACATATGTATTTTACTTCTGTATTTTCTTTTATCTATTTTACCCTGGAATTAGATCCTGTATTTTATTTTTGTTTTATATTTTTGATATGGTCATGAGTTTCCTGCCCCTTGCTCCTGAATGCTTCCAAAATAGTTCGGGACTGGCAGTTTAACACTACAAAGGCTTCCATACAAATTAGTTTATTGGGTCCATTAGATATTCTCAAATCATAACTTACTGTCATGAAGAGATTCTTCCAATGTCCAATCTTTGTCTTAATAGTGTGAAAGAGGATGATCTTTATCCCATGGCTTAAGAGCAAAAGAAATCCCACCCCCACCCCCTGTTGATGCTGGGATCCAGACAAGAATGCCAAAGAACTTCCCCTGCCCAACCAGAGATTAACCCATTGGCCAATCAGGAGTACAGATGTGACCACATAACATAAACTACACTTCCCATGAAGCATCAACTACATTTCCCATGAAGCATTCCCTTAAGGTGGTAGCTCTCATTCCTAAACTAACTATATACTGACTAACCAACACAATAAGATTAACCAATTAATAAACTATCTATACTATAATCTATATTATACTAGACAACCCGTGATCCACTGGATTATCCTTTTAGATATATTCACTACTGCAGAAGGAGTGGCAGAGATTGCATAGAATTACCCAAGCAATTTGGGACCTTCCCTGCCAGGTTTCCCACTGATTTTCTTCCTTCCCAAGAAAAATAATGTTTCCAGTCCAAGCCTGCTGCCATGCTCCTGCCATCAACTGCAATCACATGATTCCCATTGACTTTCTCCTAGCCATCTTCCCCATTGATTTATGACTGCAGTCATTAGTATATTATTCCTACAAATCACACATTTAGGATTAAAAGCTGTCAGCTCACAAGCAAGAAGCTGAATTACCAAATGTTACCAAATGTATCACAAGAGTGAACTTAGATGAGATAGAGTAAAATCATTGTGCCTTTTGTTACGAAACTTTTACACCTCTTACATTAAAATACCTAAAATAGATCAGACAACAGCAAATAAATATTTTTATTCCCCCAAAATTAAATTACAGTTTTCATCAGTAAACTATCCAGAAGGTTTAAATCTTTTTAAAAGAATATTGTTTGTTGGTCCTGATTGGTCCTGATTAAACTTTAGGGTTAAAGTTTAGTTGCTCAGAATGAGATTTGTGTACTAACTCTATCAAAGTTCTTGGACAAAAATTAAGAATGGATGATAATTTCTCTAGAAGAATGACTGAACTAGTAATGAAGATCACTAAATTATTATTGCACTTATTATAGCAGAGAGAATTCTGGACTCCTACTGCATCAAAATAGGCACTATATTTCTCTGGAATTGTGCATATGCTACAGAATTGTCAAAGGGAGGGCATTATTGTTTTGTTTCTTTGTAGTTTCTTCTCAACACACACACACACACACATGCACACGTGCACACATGTGCGCGTGCACACACACACACAAATATTGAAGATTTGATGACCAAAGAATTGGATTAATATTAGGAATTTTGTAATAATTCATCAAAAATTTGAAGAAACACTACTTTTCTAAGATAGAATCAAAATGTTTGTGATAATAATATGGACAGCTTTGGAAAAATAAAATATTCATAAAAGATGATGCCTTAAATATGGCTCTGCCAGTACAAGGCAAAGTTTTATCTCAAAATGCCATTTTTCAAGCCACAGTGATTTATAGGATCTCAGGGGCAGGCAAGCACAAACTCCATTCCAGGACAATAAAAGAAGAATTAGCTGTTTCTTTATGGGAGGGGGGAGTTCTTCTAAAGATCCTCCTTTCATGGCTAAACATTTTATTACTTCTCTGCCTGGTGGTTTTCTCCGCCAACCCTTTGCCAGCCCAGGGAGACAAACGCCGTATTTGGTCAACAGGATGAGAAATTCAGCCTTCGTGTTTTCCATATATAGAGACTGCTCCTACTGTTGCCTCTACTGCATTCCTGAGAGAATATTTGGTTTTCTGTTTGCATTCCTTAAGACTAAGTCAATTTATTGTGGCTCAAAAGGAAACTCTGTTAAAGGCTAGCTGCTATGCTCCATTACAACAAGAAGAGACCTTGAGTTGCAGCCTATGTTGCAGCCAAGTTATATATTTTTCTTTTCACAGGCAATTGCTGTTGTAATCAAGTTACTAAATGGGCAGAATCCAACCTCTCTGGCCACACACACACACACACACACACACACACACACACATTAAATCTATGCTCTGTCTATATTAGTATCTATGCATATAGTCTAGTTCCAAAATAGCCCAGTTTGGTCTTCTGTTGGCTGAATTATAGTAAAGCAAATTTCTTGGTCACTGTTAGCCATCGTGAAGGTTGGTAGCTTCAGATGATGTCAATTGCTGTCATGAATTCTGGCTCTAGTGTTGACTTTTTACAGTAACTCAGTTTATGTTGATTGGGGGGGGAGAGAAGATGCTTTAGTAGCTGGCTGATGGCTCTCAGCATCTCTGCTGGAATGAGGAAGCTGATGGGTTCAGTTTCTCCTTTCGTTTTGTCTGTTGTTAGTTTACTAGAATCCATGCCTTCTCCTTCACCTTTAGTCATCTGCTAAGTTGTACTTTATTCTGATGGCTGTTCCTCTTCTCTGCTTCCCCAGCATAAGAATTTTTCCACAATGCAACCCATCCTCAGTGCTAGCAGTGCTTTTAATTTATAACAGGATAACCAGTTATAACCAATTATAACCAGGCATTGATGATGTTACCTAGTTAGGGTAATGAAACATCTGCAAGAAAGCAAGCAAGGTCAGAGAGCACCAAGGACCCCTTATAACAGGCATGTCCAGGTGCTCCTTGAGCCATTTAAAGTCCTAGGAAGAAAAAACAAAGACCGAGCTCATGCTGGCCACCCCAAGGCTGATTTAACCATTTTTAAGACACATCAAGCAATATACTACTACTGCTAATTGTAGAAATCTAAATATACTGCAAATAGAATGCCATGGAATTGGCTTGAAAAATACTGAGATATACAGAAAAACTTCATTATACAGGCAATAGAGTAACAAATGCAACATATGCCTCATGAGCGATCCAGATTTTGCATAAAAATCTTAATGTGTATTGGCTACTCTCATACTTGAGACTATTTTCTTTGATGAATATCAGTTTGGTTGTCTTGGTGGTTTAAATAATGTGGTGTTTCTTTGGTATCTACCATTCTTTTCCTCTGAGTATCTTGCCTGCTGGCCCCAATTCTCTATTTCCTACCTGATTTTTTAAAAACTCAACTACACAATCTATGCTTGTGATCAAAATTATCTCTATTAATATGATGTTTTGCCTTTCCCTGTGTATTTTTTCTAGACATTATATGGGACAGTCTATGATAGGAAAAAAGGGTTACAAGTCCAGTAGCATTTTTTTCAGTAATAAATTTTATTAAGAAGCATACACTGTTGAAAGACTCCTGATTTTCCGTTTTTTCTGTCTTTCTATTTGTGAATGGAAGTTCAGAAATAAAATAATAGTTTATGGCTGACCAAATTGCTCAAGTTAAGTTGTTCTTTAAAGATCCTTACTTGTAGCTTCTTTGCTCTGTGTGATTTCTCCAATTAGATCCTTTTATCTTTGCCATGTTAAAGAAAATGTGTGAGAGAAAAATAATTAATTTACTATCTCCAGAGCTTCAACCTCCAAAAAAACATAGAGGTGCATTTAAAAAAAAAGAAAAGAAAAATGAACTGTAGAACATCCTGATAAATCAGCCTTTTATCCCAATTGGTTCCCTTGGTTGTCATTGTAGACCAACATTATAGAAGGCACTAGATTGGAAAAGATGGTAATAGATCTTCCATGCTGAAACTTGTTCACCCTGTATAATGTACTATTTGGTGGTATTTAATGATTCCACAAATATCCTAGTTGCCTATATTACAAATCAGGTCTCATACTTAAGCTTATAAAGGTGACATTTTTCATCTTTGTCCTTCCCAAATGGCTGTAGTGGTTTGCAAGAAGAACCTGGATAGCACTACAGTGGCTGTGCATGGAGAAGAGATCTACTGCAAGTCATGCTATGGGAAGAAATATGGACCGAAAGGCTATGGCTATGGACAAGGAGCTGGGACCTTAAGCATGGACAAGGGTGAAGCATTGGGGATCAAACCTGAAGAGTGAGTTGTACTAATAAGAAATCTGCAAAGTGTGATTGCTTAATATATTGATTTGAATTTATATCATTATTCAAACACTGTGGTTATGAAGAAAGCAGATGTTGCCTAGATAAAAATCCAATTTGCAGCGAAGTAGGCTATTACATTTCTTCTGTTATGAGACATAATCCTAGGTCCAAAATGCAATTCATTGTAAACCTACCTAGATATAATTATGACCTCTTTATATAAAATGCTAGATTTTTATTGAACTGTAAAAATAGTGGGTGAAAGAAGATTGATAAATGTGTATACCCAGCATTCTTTAGGTCCCTACAAGTCTTGTTCTCTGTTCAAATGTACATGTTTTTACTTCTGAGAAATAAGCATAGATAGAAGAAATGTGGCTGCCAGAAAGTATTTGGCCAGTATTAGTTTGCATTCACTGAGATTTTGGAGTGGAAAGCAGAGCAACTTACTAGGTAGCAGAGGGAGGAGTTATAAGAGGTTTTTAAAGCCAATTAGATGTTCAGAGCAAAAGCTTGGAGGTGTCTTTGATCAGTTATTTTTGTATAGAAAAATACCTATGGCAAATTAATTTGAAGGCTATAAAGTACAAAATTATGAATTTGTTGCAGAAAACCTTTAAACCAGCCTGTTTTTGTTTTTTAATATAATTTTTTAAAGAATTACAAAAACAAATACAAACTAAACTGAGAGAAAGAAGAGAGAATGGAAAGGGAAAGAAAAAAAAAACAGTCTGCTTTGTAAGACATTGTCAATCTTTTTTCCGCTTGAGTATTTATTAACCCATTATCATAGCGATAACAATATTGGGAATATAAACAAACTTAGTAGTCTTATAGTGTTTAATACTGTGATTTCAAAATTATGAATTCTTACTACTTTCTCTTATACTCATAAGCCAAAATAAAATAAAAAAAAATCAAAACCAGCCTTATTTTTTATGTATCTGTGCCTAGGATACTGATAGTTTCTTCCCCTCCCCCCACCAAATTTTTTCCTCTTTGATATTCTCTCTACATACACACACATGGAAATATGAAATAATTCTTTTTTTGCTTTGGCCCCACAGATCTCAGCCCCATTATCCAACCAACAATCCTAATGCATCCAAGATTGCCCAAAAAGTGGGTGGATCTGATGGCTGCCCTCGCTGTGGACAGGCTGTCTATGCTGCAGAGAAGGTGGTTGGAGCTGGGAAGGTAAGAACTATTATTAGTAGATAGCAAGTGTATTGGGCTTTCTCTTTTCTGAATATATCAAAGTCTGCATGTTACATTTTAAATTAATTTTGCTAGCTATAGTTGTGTGTCAAATTCATAAGTGAATATGTTTGTAGGAAAGAATAGAAGACTCTTCCCTGAAATTCTATGCTTCAGGATGTCTAAAACATGTGGAGAATGTGGTATCTCTCCTAATACTCTTAATGCACAACTCCCAGCATTTTTCATCATTGGCTGCTAGGGATTTTATTTATTAATACTCAGGATGACTCAGTTTCCTATCATTACAATAAAAGCTAGCAGTACAATTGAAGCTAAGTGGTTATCCAAGGCTATCATTATTACAAAGAAAGGTGATTGGGGCATGCATCTGAAAATAAAAATGCTAGAATCAAAAATAATCACTTGTTACATATGGATACTGTTGTGCATTATCTGCAAATTTGATGTTGCAAGTAAGTTCTGCAAGTTCAGATAAAACATGCAGAATCCACTTTCTTTCTGATAAAATATTACAATTGTCTTTCAGAGCAAATGGAATATTTTTGTACAGGCCAGTATAAGAAATGGGAAGCTGATAGAATGGCTGCTGGCCTTTGTACATCAATTTTATGGAGGGCAGTGCTTTTCTAGTCAAGCTCATGTAGGATGTCAGTGTCCCTATGAAGTCAATTCACTTCCATGCTAACAATATGTGTTCTGTATTATGCTCAGTCATGGCACAAGGCCTGCTTTCGATGTGCAAAATGTGGCAAAGGCCTGGAGTCTACAACTTTGGCTGATAAAGATGGAGAAATCTATTGCAAGGGTAAGGATGTTTCCCTTATGTTCATAACTAATGGCATATAATGATTAGTATTAGATGGATGCTAATGCAGGAGATGTTCTCTTATGTAAAAATGTTGCAAAATCTAAAAATACTGTTTATGCAATGAGTTATGATTTAGAGGTTCAGGTGAGTGCCAGGCAGAAACACTTGTTTACTTGTTTGATTGCAATTTGATTATGGAACAGCATGCCTCAGGTTATCTACTTGAGAGATGTTCTCAAATGATGCTTGATTGCGTTTGGGTGTATAGGATATTATACCAAGCCACAGTTCTTTCGATTGCTTCATTTAGCTGCACTTGCCAGTGGGAATGGCTAAACAAGCTAGATTAATAGTGGGTAGAAGTCCCAATGATCAAACCTCTACTATATTTTATAAAAAGGGCATGACAGGTCAGGTGTGTGTGGGGGGGGAAGTATGTGATGGAAAATGGAGTCACATCTTAAAGCAGAAAGCCAGTAAACAGAAAGCTCTTTGTTATCTAAGCACATGTTCATTGATAACTCTGTAAACATGTTTACTATTTATGGTTTTCCTGAGGTCAGAGCTGTGTTTAATAGCTGATTGTTTCTTCCGCTGCTTCTCTCCAACAGGTTGCTATGCCAAGAACTTTGGACCTAAAGGCTTTGGCTTTGGCCAGGGAGCAGGAGCACTTGTCCATTCTCAGTGAAGAACTAGATCCCAGCAGCTTTGAAGCATCCTTCCCAGCACTGAATGCTTCGCCAGCGCTGAGTTTATCCAATCCGATTCTTAGCAAGAATAAGGCTATCTCACCCGTTTGTACGTATTAGTAATACAGTAACAACCTGCTGCTCCTTTTTGCTAGATGGGCAATCTTTGAGAGGGCCTTGTTCCACAGGTCCTTTGAAACCATACAGTGGCCTCTCACTTCCCATGGCTCATATTAGAATAATGGCCTCCTTTAACATACGTCCATGCTTTTCAGTCTTTGTTGATGTTACACACAGCAGAGCACATAGCTGCTTTTGAATAATGAATACTGCAACAGTTGCCTTCCAAAAATATTTTTCCCAATGTGGGCCAGCGTAAATAATTCTTGTTAGAATATATTTTTTGATACTAAATTACACAGTAACTATGATACTAAGTACTGTGGAAAGTGTAAGTGATTGTTACATGCCTAGGATGCAAAGCTGCAAATTAAGAAATTACCTAGAGGCACAAGTAAAGCACATTCCTCAAATTTTAGAGGAAACATAAATAAAAAAGTCTTAGCTCTCAAGTTTAACTAAATGTTACATTTTCAACAGAAAATATATATTAATCAATAGTCACTAGTTAAGCTGCTTTTGTTCATTGGTTTGGTAGAATTCAGTTTGATTTTCAAAATTTCAAAGACCAAATTTCTCAGTATTTGTAGATCCATATGCATCTGGGTTTTTTTTAACATTCCTAAAATGTTTATGAATTTAGAGATAAACAGAATCCACAACTTTTTCAGATTTCTTTTTTTTTCTTTAGAAAACTGGGATTATTGATGTCCAGTTAGTTGCTGCTTCATTTTTGCATTTTTCCACTTAGTTGAATAATTATTGGATTCATATATTGCACTAAGCTGAAGTGTGGTTTGGTTGATTTTGGCTTGGTATGATGTATAAACCCAACCACTACCATTTAGAAAACATGGCTTTGTGTGATGTATGAACCAAATAGCCTGTTCACTTAAAAACAAACCATAACTTAGATTCAGTGCCTTAGAATGATGAATGAATCCCTATTGGTAAAATTAAAAAGATTAAGACGGATTGGAATTCCTTTTTTAAACTATGGAAAAGTAAACATTATAGATATCCTCATCTTTGGGACCAGAGTTGACAGTTCCAGTTCTTCCTTTTGTTAAACATAGAAGACTCCTGCATTCACAATCTTGGTTGTGGGGTTTTTTTTAGGGTTTTTTTTTACTAAAAAAACTGAAGTGTTACCCAGTTCATGGACTCATATTGTGCTAAAGTTTTATATGAGCCTGATGCACATATTTTTCATTTATAATTCAGCCTATTTAATGTTTAGTTCCCATTCATTACTTAATATGGGATTAAATTAAAATGCAGTAATTCTGTAGACACAAGAGAAATTATAGCAGTAGCATTTTATAATTTTGTTTTTATTAAGGTTGTCCATTGCTTCAAAAATAAGTTAGAAAAGAAGCTTCCAAGTGCATGTAGCTACAATAGTAGTAATTGCAATTGTCCAAACGTGACTTTCCAAAGATTTTTCTATGGTGGCAGGGACCAGCCATAATATGGTCATGAGAAAATACATGATTTCTTTAAAATGAATTAAACAGGTGCTACCTTTATGCATCCCTGTGCTTTGAAGTTTTCTTTTGAAACTGAATCCAAACTGTTGCAAATACCTATTACAAACATACACTATGTTCAGAGAAACTTCTCTGCCTTCAATAAAGCAGTCAAAAAGAATCTCATGTGTCTTACAAAATTTTATTTTTTTCAAATTTGATGGACTGTTGGAACAAATTTATGAGAAGCGGCTCAGGGTTTCTTCATCTCTTCACCAGCAGGATGATCCTCTGAAAACAGAAGTCAGGCCAAATTTAGTATGGCAGAAGAAGATGACAAAAGAAGGTCTAAGTTCCAAAATGGGTCAGATTCAGCTAGAACTGGGAGAGGAAAAAAAATCACCCAGAAAAATTAACTCATTCCGAGGGAGGCAGAGCCTCTTGATTCTGCTAAAGACTCCATTGCAAAGTTCTGCCTTTTCTAAAGCTTCCCTTCTTTTTTTTATTAAATTTTTATTGAAAATTAGGTTTTAAAAACATTGAATGTGGTGATCTTTTTGACATATATCACAGTCTTTGCATTGTTATAAGAGCAAAATGTCATCAAACAGTATTAACATTTATATACATATATACAGCTATATACATATTTACATTGTAAATCTTTGTATCCATTTCTTAGACATTTTGTTGCAGTAAAAACTTTCTTAAATTCTATTTCACTTTTTTTTACTTCCTTTCATATCCTTCCAATTATAATTTTTTTTCCATATTTCATAGAATTCTGAAGTATCTTGCTCCTTCAGTTCTAATGTCAGGCTATCTGACTCGGCACATTGAAATTTTTTTTCTATTATTACTTCATTATTCGGTATTTCTTCTAACTTCCATGTTTGGGAAATTGATAATCTTGCAGCTGTGATAACATGAATAATTAGATATATATCTCCTTTTTTAAAATTCTCATTTATTATTCCTAATAGGAACATTTCTGGTGTATAATTTATTTTTAGGTTTAACATTTCCTCTAACTATTGCCAAAATTTTATGCCAAAATTCTTGTATTTTCTTGCACTCCCACCACATGTGATAATAAGTGCCCCATTCTTTCAGACATTTCCAACATATTGATGATTGAGAACTATACATTTTAGCTAATATGGTAGGTGGGAGGTGCCACCTGTAGAACATCTTAAACAGGTTTTCTTTACAAGATGTGGCTAATGTAATCTTTTTATTCTTATCCCAGATTTACTGCCATTGATCCAGATTTATGTTATAGCTGAAATTTCTAGCCCAAGTTAACGTTGGTTCTTTCAGCTTCCCTTCTGATCACATAACTACTCCCACTTGCATGACCTGTTGGGTCTACCATTAAAGAAATGGAGCCTAATTTTGTATGCTTTCTTTTAATAAGCATAAAGAAACCCGCCACTTTTAATTCATGGGGTGAGGGCCTGAAGATTTGTAGCCACATCTTTACAATCTGAGATCAGAGCCAAGAGGATGTGATTTTTTTCCCCTTGCATTCTCTTCTGTATCCCCCTCTCCTTTCTCGTGCCTGTCCAAGGGACACCAGAGTAGAGCATCTCATTCCAAGAGTCGCTGCTGGAAATCAGGTGATCCTCCAGTTTGATCTCAGGAGGCAAATTCTAATTTGTGGGGGGAGAACCTTCTGGAGTGTTGGGGATTTTTCCAGATGACATCTGACAGACAGGAGAAAAGACCAATCAGAATGCTTGAGTCTTATGTTTACAGCTTCTGTGTCTGAATGAGACACAACTCAAAGTGGTTTTCAGATGAACTTCATGCATTAAAACCTGTCCCTTTATTTAGTGCAAGTGGAGGTAGTGGGCTCCTTCCGCAGTGTAATTTAAACATTGTTTTGTGCTACATTCATTTCCATTTTAGTTTTAAATTTTTGCCTATCCTGAAGTCTCAAGGCAAATACTCTTTTTTTGTTCCTCATGTCAAAAGAGGAGAATCTATTGGTATTTTTTTCCGCTGTGCTTTTATTCACTTAACTGGATTTTTTTTCTTCATTTCTTTAAATCTATTCTTAAATTAATTTTCTCCCTTGTTCCTATAGGCTAAAACCATCTCAGCTCTCTCCTTTCAAGGCAGGCCATCCCAGTACGACCCTAGTGGTTTAGAATATTTACACACACACACACACACACACACACACACACGTTTACAGACACTTTAAGAATATGGGCAACAACTTAAATTAGAACCAAAGTGAAAAATAACATAAAAAATAACAGTGCAATGCGAAATGAAAATAGAACAAGTAGAAAAATAGATTTAAAGAAAAAAAATAAAGACATAAATAAGTTGCTTTGGATATTCTTCACTGCATTTATAAGTGCAACTGCATTTTAACCTCTCTCTCTGGAGTAACTCTGTGACTTTTTTCCTTTGGTTTAGAGTGATTTAGAATCACTTAAAGTCACTTGATGCAAGATCATTGTGTTCTGAATATAAGCATTTTACATGCAAATTTGCAGCAACACAGTTGTTCTCTCCCTTTGTTTTTGTGCCCTTCCTGTTCTCAAAAGGACTGCTGACCTCTACTGGCAGTATTCTGGATATTACATATAATATCTGTTTTCTAGGCAGACACTGAACATTCCCGGGACTGTATTCTCAAATAAAAGTGCCTGCTTTCCTATCTATATGTGGGAGAGAAATGAATGTTTAACTAAGAGAAATGTTTTAACTAAGTTGGCCAAACTTAATGTGTGGAACATTTCAGGTTGGGGTCTGTGTTTAGTTCAAACAATATACTAGTCTTGGGAGAAAATAAATAAGTCTATTTTTAAATCAAGTCTAGTTAAAATAACAGCTATAAAATACTGGTTTATAAGGCAGGCAGGCAGGAAGAAGGAAGTTGGGTGGGGGAGAGAAGGGTTAAAGGAGGCAGCAAAACAGGATAAAAAGACAATTGCTGTTAAAAAGAACTACTAGTATTTCCTGTGGCAGTCATTCTATAAGAAAAAAACCAAGGAATTTTATTAAAGTTCTTTAAAAAGATAAATAACTTATTATCCATATGACCTGTTCATACAATGTTACCAAATAAAATGTTAATTGTCCATAATCAGAAAGTCCTCTGAAGAAATGAGAGAATACCCTCCCTCATACAATGCTATCAGGAAAAGAGCTAATAATAAAGAAAATAACAATGTATTTTATTTGGCTGGGTAGCTGTGAGATGTTAAAGTATATGTATTAACACACAAAATAAAGTAGAAAAATATATTCATTTCATTCATATTCTGACTTTCATTTACTAGCTCAAGTCAACACTTCCTACTTTTCCACCATAATAGCTTTCTGATAAGACAAGGTGAACTGAGAGACATTACTCACGCAAAACAACCCAGTGAGCATCTGTGGCTGAGGATAGTCCAGAATCTGGTCCTCCCAATTCTTATTCAACACCTTAACCAGAAAAACCACTGGCTTTTTCTGTCATAGCAGACCAAATAAACCCCATTTTGCAGCAACTGGTTGTTAAGCAAGCCATGTGGTCATTAACTAATTCCAACATATCTAAGAACCTTTTTTTGTCATTTTTGACAATGACAAAAAATAGCAACTCACAGTAACATGACCATAGGATGCTACAACTGGTTGTAAATGTGAGCTGGTTGCCTAGTGCCTGAAATGCAATCATGTAACCATGGAAACGGGAGGGATATATAGCAGTCTTAACTTTGAGGACTGGTCGCAAGTAGCTTTTTCAAAATCCCTCGTAACTTTGAATGGTGGTTAAGTAACTGGTTGTAAGCCAAGGACCACCAGCAGTAGAAAAAGAAAAAAGGGAATTCAGAAAGAGCTTCCTGAATATATAGAGAAAAATATTCTCTGTAGAGAGAAAATGGGATGCTAACCCTATGGATTAAAAATGTTTGAAGAAAAAAAATTAACATAACAAAACATGCTTAATTTACTAAATATAGCAAAAGAAGCCAACACAAAAGAGGGAAACACAAACAAAGGTACAGTATCATTTATGTGATTTATCAAACTACTTATTCAACTATATTGCATTTCTACATCTATTTACTGAATTTTGTAGTGGATAGCTGTCTCTGTAGGGTCACAGAGGCCTTCTGGTCTTCAGATTGTGAGCCTGTTCTGCTTTGGGATAGTAGCTTGGTAGGCCCTGGGACACCCTGTCTTCCAACAGGCAACTCACATCTTTTCCCTGACCCCAGTTTGTGAGAAATATTGATACTCTCACTGATTATAAAGTCAAACTGAATATTATTATACTAGGGCAACATCCTCACAACATCCTTAATGTAGAACTTTTCAAATTACAGATAACAACTTAAGAGAAAATTTCAGAATAAAATAAAATCTTCTTAGAAGAGTATAAGAAGGCATGGTTTGAATAAATAAAAAACTGCAAATTCAGAAAAATCACAGAGTCAAAATTCTAAACAAAATTGTTATCTAAAAATTATAAAGATAAAATCACAAATACTACGTGAAACATGGAGTAACAGTTGAAGTACACACCATTTCCTAACTTCTATAATAGTGAATTTCTATTGTAATAAAATAACGATAATAATTATTATTGAAATAGGAAATAATCGAAAAATAAAAGTCCTTGATTTAGCACCACACAGGAAAAAGAAATTGAATGTAAATTCATGGCTAGACTGAAATTGTATTTTCTGTTTCTAAAGCAAACATTCCTCTATTCATTGTCTGGGCTTCAAAGTTAAGGAGTGCTAGCTTTGCTTAGTATTTGGATGGGATGCATTTCAACACGTCTTCCCCTTGATCTACAACACTGCCTATGAGTAAATCTATCTTAAAACATTAAGTGCACCTATTTTGCAAAATACTGTTAAATGGTATTTTACCTCCTGACATAGTCCCATCACAACTTCAAAATCTATGTAAAATGTATAATGTTTTACATTATAATGCCACATTTTTGTTTTGGGGGTAGGTTGGGGTTCATCTGTTGTAGAAATGATTGGCAGTGTGTTTTAGGGCATGTTGAGGGGTATTCCTCTCCACTCTGGTCTCCTAATAGTCTTTTTATTTCTCCCTTAGTACTGTATTTCCTGAATTCCTTCCATATCCTCTTGCTGCACCACTTCTGCTTTTAAATTCTCTTCTCCAGGTTTCCAACATGGTAGGAGAGATAAGAGCAGGGCTCCATTAATTTGTTTGGATAACCAAATAAAGTTTATGGACACTATTCTTCTTTAACAGGTTCCTGAAGTAATCTGACCTTAAAACTGTCCTATTTAAAGGGCTATTTTACTCTTACACTGATTAGTATTTTGAGAGGTATCTTTAACTTTAGATGCAACAGCTTTGCTTTTCCTGGTTGCAGGGTCCAGAAAATAGCAAGGAATAGTG
This sequence comes from Naja naja, assembly GCA_009733165.1. NCBI lineage: Eukaryota > Metazoa > Chordata > Lepidosauria > Squamata > Elapidae > Naja > Naja naja. Next base: position 40,989,765 of record CM019150.1, read on the forward strand.
AATTGAGATTTTTTTTGTTTGTCAGTTTAATTTCATTCAGGTCCCTCTTTCTATGATCCTCTTTTACAACACATTCCTTTTAGCTTCCTTTTGCAAAACTGTTTTCTCTCCTCATGCAGAGATACTATGTGATTTCTACATACTCCACTCTGAGTCAGCTTAGGACTGCAGTGGTAAAAATAGGGTAATTAGAGTAATATTGATTTCCTCCTTCCATCCTAGCTTTGACTTCACTAAAGTTTCTGTGTCTTCAAGAACTTCTCATATCCTTACTTAGTACATAAAGTATTGGGATATCAATACCTACTTACCCCAATAATCTCTCAAATTTCTGTCTTTATGTTTGTCAGATACGTTTCTCATACTTGAACTTACTTTTTAAAGGAAAACAAAAAAAATATTGATGTGACTCTGGAATATTGTTCCTGTAAGATTCAATTCCAGGATTACAGCCCAGTTTTATTTTTGAACAGACACATTTTACTAAAAGACAAGATTTTTCATGAGTCTCATTTCTGATAAAATGAGTTGCAATTTACAGAAACTTACATCTTTTAATTAAATGTGTTAAAAGGGTAGATTAGCAGATAGATTTTTTTGTTACCACAGACTTAACATGCTTCTACAGATTTTGGACTGGTGATTCAAAGCAGCAGTTTAATAGCTTCATCACTAGAATAATTACAGCATGCTGCTACTGTGAGGTACATGTTTATTAAAACTTCATTCAGCAGGAGCTTAACCAGCAATACTTAAAACCTAAGTCAATAATAGCAGTAACAGAATTAACAATTTATCCAATGCTACTTCTAAAAGTGTGGTATTAGGCCTACACACACTTCATAAATGATTCAGAAAACACACAGTGGACCACACACACAGACATGGCCTAAACAATTGGGCTCTTCTAATGATTAACAGGGAAGTGCTCAGACACTGTCCTAAGTATTTCTCATGAATCATTTTTGAAATGTGCATAATCCTAAAAAATATGGTTTAGATAGATTGCCATAGGAATCTATGCAATTTTCTTTCAAGCAAATGTACATAAAATTGCAATCTTCAGTTGTGTTAAAAGTATCTAGATAGATTGAATAATGGTTTGATACTTATTGCAAGTACAACACTGAGATAATAAACATGAGTCATGTTTCCCACATTTCTGTTCCAGTTTCCATTCCTCTGTTAAGAGTGTTCATGTTCCAAGTTGCTTTAAAATAATTTGCATATCACGTTTCTAATCTCCATAAACTTGGAGACAACAATTTATTTCATTTGCTATCTAATAACCTATCAGGAGATTCTCAGCATTGTTTTAATTCAGCATTATGAAACACCTGCACAATTAAAGCCATGATTAAATAGTCAGCTGAGTTTATGTTCATAATTGCATGTGGGTGTATGCAGCTTAGGGGGACTACATATGAGTACCAGCCCACCCCCAAAGAATGATTGGAGACAATAATTTGAAGCAGAAAATGAATAGCTGGGAAAGATGCAACTCCTCTGCAGAAGGGAAAGAAGCCAGGTGTTTTGCCTCAGAGGATTGTGAACCTCTGTCCTTCTACCATTTGTTTACTCTTGGTATCAGCCACTGCAAACCATTAACAGAACATCTGAGGAGTTGCACAGGAAAGCAAAGCTGTGCGGTGCGAGCTGGACTAGGAGAACACAGGGGCCGATGTCCATATGGGTACAGCTTAATTTCTAGGATATGCAGCAGAAGTCAAGGTTCACAGGTCTAGATTTTCACATTACTTCGCCTTTGGATAGAGGCACTTCCACTCTGCTCTTAAAATAACTGTTCTCATCCTACTTGTGCATGAGTTAAAACAATCAGGCGACAATCATTTTACTCAAGTGTCCCTCCTCCACAAATCCTCTCTGCATAATTCAACCTGCCTCTTTGAAACATGTGCTAAGCACCACGCTTCTACTGCAAACCTTCCCCTCCCGAAACAGCTACCAACTTTGGGTTAAGCACATCTGCATGCGAGACGTAGTTTGGACCACAGCGGTCCAAGGGAAGGACGTCTAGGATCAGGACTACAGGGGATGCTCCTACCCACGGACGCAGGCAAGTACATCCGTGTGAAACTTTGGCCAGCTACGAAAGGTGCCTTTCGCCCGTGCGCGCGCCTGCTGCTTTTTGGGGGAAATGAAAGCATCCCTCCAGCCGGCGACTTCAGGCACCCTCCTCGCTGCTTGCCCGAGCCGCGTACGCCCGTCGGCGCGTGAATGGTTCTTCCCGCCTCCGCAGCAAACAGGCACGGCAGGCAGGCAGGCTGACTTCCACGCCGGGCCGGACCCCTCAAGGCTTCCAGCAGAGCAGTCCCGCGTTTGGGCGTGAGCGCCGTCTGGCAGGCAAAACTGGGGCGAGGCTCTGGCTGAGCAGGAAAGGAATGCGAGTGGGAAGCAGAAAGAGCCAGGCGCAAGCAAGCGGGCATGTAGCGACAGATCCCGCCAGCAGAGAGGCGCGGGGAGCCGGGCCGGGGCTCACGCGGCAGAGGGCGGGCTTTCGCGTTCTCCCGGGGAAAGCCGGAGGAAGAGGAAAACGCCGCTTCGCTCGGCGGACCGCGCGGCCGTTTTCCATGGGCAGCGCCTCCCTCCCGGCCGGACCGTCGCTGGCTGCCCCCATGGCGGCGTCGGAGAAGGTGCTGCGGGAGGGGGTGCTGGAGAAGCGCAGCGGAGGGCTGCTACAGCTCTGGAAGAAAAAGCGCTGCCTGCTCAGCGAGAAGGGGCTGCGGCTCTTCGAGGCCGGTAGCCGGGGCTCCACGCGCTGCAAGGAGCTGCCCTTCGCGCACGTCAAAGCCGTCGAGTGCGTGGAGTGGAAACAGCGGCACATCTACTTCACGGTGGTGACGGACGACGGCGCCGAGATCGACTTTCGTTGCCTCCAGGAAGACCCCAGCTGGAACGCCGACATCACTCTGGCGCTGGTGCGCTTCCAGAACCAGCAAGCGGTGCAGATCGTGCGCGCCAGGCACAGCTGCAGGGCGGGTGAGAGACGGGATGGGGGGGAGGAGGGCAGGGGATGGGCCACGGGATGCTTAAGAAGATCGCGCCCGTCGCGGGGGGGGGAGTCTGCCCGAATTAACCAACCCGGAGGTATGATCTCCAGGGCAGGGGTCTCCAACCTTGGCAACTTTAAGACTTGTGAACTTCAACTCCCAGAATTCCTCAGCCAGCTTTGAAGACTTAAAGTTGCCAAGGTTGGAGACCCCTGCCCTAAGGAAAGGATGGACTTTGCATGCAGGCGGGTCCCAATTCATTCCCCGGTACCTCCAGCTGAACATCTATCCCCAAATGGCAAAATTAAGAAAGATTTCTTAATTCAGAAGGGGCTCAGTGGCCACCGCTGCCACCACCAGGTTAATGTAAGCAGAGGTAGGATTCTGTGCAGAGGCAATGCTGGCTGGGGAATTCTGGATGTTGAAGTAGTGGCCAGGGTTGAGAAACGCTGGTTTGGAATAGTTCATATTATGGCTCAGTACAAGACTCTTAAGAGCAGTCAGCCATCATGATTTGCTTTATTCTGGTTGATTGAATAAACCATCGGTTGGCTGAATTAATAGATGATACTATATACCATAGAGAAAAACATCAGTGATTGAATGCTCACGCATGTTAAATCAAATCACACGTAATGTGTGAACTTTATCTTTCTGACATCTAAAATTCCATGCATTGAATGGGATTATTAATCCCTAGCGGATGGGTAGGATTTCTACCTGAGATAAGTGAGGCAGGCAAAGTAAGATGTATTGAATGATAGCCTATCCTAACAGTTGCAGTGTGTGAATATATATACTATGTTGAATTAATGGTATGAATGTCTAATTTTTATCAGAGATGCACAGCATCATGGGGCTACTAAAAATTTTGCCATGTCCCCCAGAGCTCTCCTGAAAGTTACAGCAGTTTATAACTGTTAAGGTGCTGGGCAGATTTATTGTAATTATGAAGATCATAATAATTGCATAGGTTTACTTTGTAATTACATTTATAATCAGTGGAGTTTTTTTTAGTTTTTATCTTAGTACCATTAACTTTTTGGACAATGTTAAGCCACTCAAAAGCTAGCTCAGTTGCCCCCCCACACACAAAGAATTGTGCAGCCTTAAGGTGGATATTACTGCAGGCTCGAATCCCACCAGGCTCAAGGTTGACTCAGCCTTCCATCCTCTCGGGGTAGGTAAATTGAGGACCCAAGATTGTTGGGGGCAATAAGCTGACTTTGTAAAAATGTGGCTTAGTAATAAGCAGGCATATACAATAGAATGAAGGCTATTGCTGAGTGCATTGGGTTGCTCTCCAAAAATTGTAAGCCGCCCTGAGTCTCTGGAGAAGGGCGGCATATAAATATGAATAATAAATAAATAAATAAATATTTACTGCTTTGGACATTGGACAACTAAATTATAGAAGTAAAATCTGGGGCTGAAAGAAAAGAAACTGGAAAGAAGGCTTCTGCAGAGAAGAGCAGAGCAGAGATGAGAAGAAAACCTAACACCCAACAGAAGCGTGCAGATGAGTTTGTTTAGGGACAGATCAAGCTCAATGCTGTTGACAGAAGCCTCTCTTTCTCTCACCATCTCCCTGAAGATGACAGGAGTTGTATTTAGAGTGGTTTGCATGCAAGGAAGGGCCCGAGCAATTGAGCTGTGCCCTTCTCTATTCTCAGCCCAGCTAAAAACAATCGAGCAAACATGGCTGAAACACTACTTTTTTCAACTGGCAGGTCAGAGGTTCAGGAAAAAGTAAAATGGAAAACAGTAGGAGAGAAGGACTAGAAAGGAAGTAAATAAACCACACACCATTGTTTGCATCCACTCCTTCTCGGCAGGGAAGATAATGTTCAGTGAGGCTACACACTTCTTACAGAGAATTTTACATTAATGACTCAACTCTACCCATCTTGTGCTTGTTTAAGCTTATTTTTGTTTAAATATTTAAGAACAAAGGCTGAGTTAGCAACTGCATCTCCCTGTGCTTGGATTATTTACCTTTCAACTAGAATGGCAAATATTCTCCAGTGCAGGATGGCTACTTTGTTTCCTCACGGACTGCTTCTACTCAGATATAATTTGATAGTCTGACTGATCAGGAGGACTAAACCGGATATGACCCACTTCTGCCATTTTGTTCTTTGACTGCATTTAATAGATGTGCTTTCTTCTAAAGGGGAGAAAGGGAAATAGTTCAGGAAAAAAACTTATCCCCTCACCTCTTTCTGATCAAAACAGGTAACACTCTGCAAAGTCTTTCTGTCTTTTTATATGAACCTCACCAGAATCAGGAGGGAAGACTTTAATTTAATTTAATTTAAATGAGCATATTAGTAATTTCTATGCCATCTGCCATATGAAATAATATTTTTTCTGGAGTTATGCAGAACCAATTCAGCAAATACATTTTTTAAAAAAAATAAGGGATTCATTGTGGTGTGGTGGAACTGCAGTTGGGGAAATAAGTATACTGTTAGGGAAATATATTGTTTTTAGATCATTATTTTTATGTCAAGAATGTTGTGGTTTATTTTATGTTCATTTCTATAGCATTTTTCTGTGTATGAAGTGTTTTATAGTACTTTTGTTGCCACAAGTCTGTGAGAATGGCACATTTTAGACCAGCATGATTTCTTTCTTGCAGTACAGTTAGGGAGTATGTATGGTCTCTTGGATGGCTTAACTCCAGTCTTAACTGCTGATTCTCCAACCTCCCCCTTTCCAGCATTTCAACAAGGATCAACTCCAACCAGCCAGATTCTGGTGAATGGGTCTAAGAAATCTGACTCTCAGCTCAACGTGGAGAGGGTGGAGGAATTTATAGCAGTGACTTCACCTGCTGGTGGACCAAAGGCAATTTCTAGCTGCAACTGAATGAAGACCTCTGCTTTCTTTGGTGAAGCATCTCTGCTGCAAAGTGACATAGTGCCTGGTGAAGCTAGCCAAATATGTATCACAACAATGGTTAGAAACAGCTTTCGTTTTTCTCCTCTGTTTTTGCTATGATACTTAAGAACTTGGTCTCTCGATAAGGCATTGAGAAAGTTTCCCATTAGACTGACAGTTTGCTTTCTACTGTCAACAGTCTTACCTACAGTGATGGACATCTACTGTGATTCAGGCGACAGTTGCAGTAGCTAAGACAAAAAGGAATCATTCCATCACTCATTGTGCCACCAGCCTGATGTTGAGTGAACAGTGCCAGAATAAGATGAACTATGCGAGTGAGGAACGTACTTGCTATTGAATCTGAGCATGTCAGACATGGTACGGTACTAATTTCTTGGTTAAAAAAAAACAGAGAACATCTGTCTTCAGATAATCAAGTGGCTCATCTGGAAGGCACAAATGTGAGCCTGGGCCTCTGACCTGAGAAGTCACAGGTTATGAGGAAGATGCTGCTGCTGGAGTAGATGCAGAGAATTTTAAAATATATATAAGCACCTTAAGAAGCATTGGGGAATCCCAAAACTTCTATAAATGAGTTGGTTGTGCTTTCTGCCACAAAGTTAATGCTCACTGACAAGCCATAATTTCAGCTCAGTGAATCATATCGACATCTAGGATTATGTAACATTGCTAGATCCTTTATCTTAGAATTCTTAGATACTAGGGTGCAAGCCTCCAGATAAAAATTCATATGCAAGGCTGAGGGCTTCTTTATTTCAGCCTTTTGAAGACTGAAGTATGCCACCATCTTTTTCTTCCACTGCCCCATGACTTATTTACTTACTTTGGGGCATGGGAAGAAAGCAGAAAACAGAATAATAAGTGCTTGCATTGCCTTTTGAAACATAATTATGAATCCAACTGGGAATCTCCTTATCCCTTCTGGTAAGAAGATGGAGCTTGGGTGCACACTTATCCACCAAAGAGGCCATTTTACCCTTATTCAGGAGTTATGTGTAACACATAAAGCAGTGTGAAACAGGAGTATGCGCTGTCCCCAATATTACCATTCCTGCTTTCTCATTCCATTTTTTTCATCTTTGTGGAAACTCCCTGTTCTCATGGAGGAGCCTACTAATTTCCTAATGTTCAAATGACTGGTTGCTCCTTTTCAGTTTTTCTAATCAACACCCAAAACCACAAGGGGGGGGGGAATCTGGAAGAGGTCTACTGTATTTAGGACCCTGACCCTTCTTGTCTTGATCTCTTCAGACCAAATGCTTAAGAAGGGCTTATGGACCATAGAATTGGAAGAGATCTGGCATGGGAAAACTACATTTCAAGAAAAATTAATGCACACAGTTGCCCTGCTTTTGAAATGTGCTTTTTAAGTCATTCTTTCCTAGCCACCCTGTGTTCAATATTTTGTAATTATGCAGATTTGTACCAATTATGAGCATTGGCATAAAAAGTGATTATGATCTTAGCTACATGAAAGCCAAAGGAAAATTATGGAAAGTCTGTTGGTGGTAGAAAGTTTGGTCATTAACATGAATGTGAAAGACATTCCCTACATTTAGTTTGATATGTATCGGTCATGAAATGTAACTTCACAGTCTGAAAATCTAGATCTGTACATTGTCTGAAGCCTTGTATAATGTCTGTGACTATCAGTAGCATCATTTGCTATAGAATAAATGACGAAAATACTGTTGTGCCAATCACTCAATTTCCTATGCTTCTCTTTTGTCCATGACAACTATTGGTGACATTCCATGTTGTCAATCTCCACTGCTACTTCCATCTCTGGGTATCACAGCCCTTATTTAAATAATGTTGACCAACTGTCATGAGCAATTATGAATCTGCTTCTGACAAGCTGTACCCCCTCAAAATTTGATAACATTATTAAGGATACTGCAACACTTAAAAATAAGGAGTAATGTGAAGGTGGGTACCCTGCTGATTGCATTAGGAGTTTTAGATTCTGTGATTGAATAAATGCAGTAGATACTAGGAGCTCATTTTCCTGTTCAAAAGGTAATTCACCAGAATGTTGATATAAATGATGTCATTACAATATTTTTAAATATCTAGTATCTTAAAAGTAGTTAGACTTCATGGTGCTATAAAGATTCAAGGATGTTTTTCTTTTATCCTTCCATTATAAATAATTTGAATAAATTTATTAAAAAAACAACTAGTAATATGGCTCTGGTTTTAATGTTTTAAAATGTTGCGAAGGCTGGTTTTAAAATTCCTTGTAGGAAAGCTTCCCCAAACTGCAATGAGATTTCTCTTATATGTCAAATAATCACTTTGCATTGCAAAAAATGTTGCACTGGAAGTCCTAAAGCACATGCTTAGTTTACATGAACTACAGGTAGACATCTCTGGTGTTGTTTCCCATCTAAATGGATTATGCATCCTTTTGCATAGAGATAACCCTTATCTGTGAATCTCTGAATCTGTGAAGAAGGAGAGTACAAAAGTTGACTTGAAACTCAACATTAAGAAAACTAAGAGCATGGCATCTGGCCCACTCAATTCCTGGCAAATAGATGAAGAAGAAATGGAGGTAGTGACAGATTTTATTTTCCTGGGCTCCACGATCACCGCACATGGGGACTGCAGCCAAGAAATTAAAAGGGGAGGAAAGCTATGGCAAATCTAGACAGCATATAAAAAGCAGAGACATCACCCTGCCAACGAAAGTGTTTATAGTCAAGGCTATGGTTTTCCCAGTTGCAATGTATGGCTGTGAAAGTTGGACCATAAGAAAGGCTGAGTGCCAAAGAATTGAGGCCTTTGAACTATGGTGCTGGAAAAGATTCCTGCGAGTCCTTTGGACTGCAAGGTGATCAAACTGATAAGTTCTAGAGGAGAACAACTCTGACTGCTCTTTAGAAGGCCAGATCCTGCAATTGAAACTCAAATACTTGAGCCATCTAATGAGAAGGAAGGACTCACTGGAAAAGAGCCTAATGCTGGGAATGATTGAGGGCAATAGAAGAAGGGGACAACAGAGAATGAGATAGCTGAATGGAGTCACTGAAGCAGTAGGTGTGAGCTTAAATAGACTCCAGAAGATGGTAGTGGACAGGAAGGCCTGGAGGAACATTGTCCATGGGGTTGCAATGAGTTGACACAACTTCACAACTAACAACAACAACAGCCCTCATCTGGGGCTATGCTACTGAGGATGATTAGAGCAGTAGGTACACTGCCTTCCAGGAAAACTTGGCCCTCATTTCTGTTCTCTAGAGGAATTACTGTCATCTTACTCTAATGTTTCATAGAGTGGTTAGAGTGCTATGCTAAGATCAGAAACTTAATGCTTTTGCACCCAGTGTGTTTGGACTTCTGAGCTCCATTTCTGATCTACCTCGTGGACATAACCCACATTGCCAGTTGCCCTCTGCGTGAGTTTCAAGGTGCTGGTACTTACCTATAAAGCCCTATATGGCTTAGGGCCGGGATACTTGCAGGAACGTCTCCTGCCAGCATTGAATGCCCATCGCCTGGTGCACTCCACAGACAGGGCCTCCTTGAGGTACCGTTGGCCAAACAATGTTGGCTGGCAGTCCCTAGGGGTAGGGCCTTCTTTGTGGGAGTGCTCTATGGAACCAGCTTCCCCTGGAGCTACGATTGGCCCCCGACCTCTGTTCCTTCCACCGCGGCTAAAGACTTGGTTATTCGAACAAGCCGGCCTGGACTGGTGGGGGGGTCTTAGTTTTTAAATGTCATGTTATGGGGTTTTAGATAACTTATTTGGTCGAATTGGTTTTAATAATCTTTTAATTCCTTTTAACTTTTGTATTGTGTGTTTTTTATGATGTGAGCCGCCCTGAGTCCCTAGGGAGATAGGGCAGCATATAAGACCAAATAATAAATAAATAATAAAATAAATAAATAAATTCTACCTTTTCAGTGGTTAACACATTCTGCATTTTCAATACATTGTTATTACAACTTTTGTAAAGTAAGAAGAAATACATTTCATTGGTTTATAAGATAAGGTAGGTATAACTCTTTCCATATCACCTATTCAAGTACCTTGTCAAGAAGATATTATTGACCCATGCTTTCATACAGGCTCACTGTGTTGTAGTTGCCACTTCTTCAGACCTTCATGTCCCAAACTGCCTTAGTTAAAACTGAGCCAACTCTGGCAGACTTTATGCCATAAGTCAAGATAATCCGACATCTTGAATATTAAATCAACATGGCAGAAGAATTGGAATCTCAGTCTTTGCCCTCTCTCTTCCAACCCATTCTTGCTTTTTTGTCTCTATGTATTCATGCTAAAATCAGTTCAACTACATTTCTTCATCTACCACTAAAATCTCCAAAACACATCAAGAAAACATATACAGTTTGTTCTGCTGGGTCTTATCCAGGGGTGGGATTCAACCGATGTTACTACCGGTTTGGTGATTACATTTTGTGTGTGCATGCATGCCAGACACGCACTGTGCGTGCATGTTATAAACCTTAACCTGTGCCACCCAGACAGCTGTAAAGCACTGCGCATGGGTGTGCAGTGTTTGAAAAGTTTTTTCCTGCTTTTTCAACCTCAGCTGTGCCATGCAAAGCAGCTGAGGTTGAAAAAGCAGGAAATAAAGGACAGGTAAGAGCCTGGGTGGGTCAGTGGGCCAAAAAGCAGCAGACACAGAACCAGTTCAGTGTCTGCTGCTCTTCAGAGCTACTGGTTCTATAGAGCCAGGCAGAACTGGTAGCATCCCACCCCTGGTCTTATCAAATAGTTTTCAGTGCCACAAGATTGATTTCCTTCCCTCCTATGATAATTCTTGAAAAGGTTGCAATCATTCTTTGCACATTTCTTTTCCATGGCCTGTGAGGCTTATTCGCTCCCCATTCTACCAGGCTATCTTTTTCTTCACTGACACTTGTGCAGATCATGGTACTCAATATTTTCAAAAATACTATCTGAGATGAAAAAAATGCAGGGATGGAAATCATTTTTCTCTCTGCCTCTATGGGCTGCTGTTATTATCTAAACAAGAAAGAGTAAAGTCAGTGGATCTTCTGCTACGTCTCATTAAATTTTGTGTGGATTTTGTGATTGTATGAAGATGTTCTGTCCATATCTTTTTTCTTTGTAATTTGTATTTCGAAAAACATAATTAAAAAAACCCTGAGCAAATTGATTAGCAGAAGCCAGCATGGATTTGTTAAAAACAGGATGCCAGACAAATTTTGTTGCTTTCTTTACAGTATGACTAGATTAGTAGACCAGGAGAATGTTGTGGATGTAGTGCCCTTAAAACTTCAGAGAAGCATTTTACAAAATAGACCTTTGCTTTCTTTTCGATAAATGGCAACAATGTCTGATTGTCACTGTGTGGTCCCCAATGGATTTTTGTCAACATGGAAGGAGATAAGCAATGAGATACCTCATGGTTCTATCCTGGTCCAGTAGTTTTTAATATCTTCATAAACAACGTAGATATGGAAATAGAAGGAATGAGTGGTCCTTAGTGCTTCCTGAACTTGGTTGTTTTCTTGCAGACATTTCATTACCCAAACTAGGTAACATCATCAGTGCACTCATGATTTTAGCTAGTTTGGGTAATGTAGCAAAAGATAACACCAAGGACCCCTTATTTCAACCCAGAGCTACAAATATTCTCTATTGATAGAAGAGACACATAAATTTTGTGGATGACAGCAAGCTAGTGAAGATTTCTAACACTTCAAAAGACTGGCTTAAGTTTCAAAAGATTCTAATAGATTTGAACATCAGAATTTATTTAACAAAATATTTTTCAGTTGTGAGAAATGTAGATTTTGCACTTAATTAGGAAAAGCTAAATGCAGGTAGCTCAGCAGAAGTATTTGCAAGAAGGATCTGGATGACCTGGTAGACCACAGATTAAGCATTGTGCCATAGGTATTGTAAGAGCCAATGCAGCTTTGGGCACATCAACAGATATATAGTGTTAAGAATATGGAAGGTCTTAGCATTGCTCTGTGCCCCATGAATCAGACCATACCTGAAATAGTGTGTCCAGTTTAAAAAGATACTGAGAAATGAAGTTGTTAAGAAAAAAGTGGTAAAGGATTTGAAGGCTAAATCCCCTGAAGATCGGTTAAAGGAATTTGGTATGATTAGCCTAAGGAAATCTTAGGCAGAAGGCAGAGGGTGTGGATTTATTCTCTATAGCTCCCACAGGTAACACAATAACCAGTGGGTAGAAGTTAAGAAAGAAAGCTCCAGACTTGAAATCTCTTGTGATCTCTTGTGAGCCTGCTTCTTAAAGCCATGAATGTCTATCACTGGATATTTTCAAGGTAAGATTGGACAGCTATTTGTCCAGTATAATATATGGACTTCTGCTCAGAAAAACTCTAAGGTCTCTTTCAATGCAATGATTCTATGAATTCCCAGTCTTTTTTGATTGCCCTGCAGCCATCAAGATGTCTTGAGCTGATTTTACTTAAGTTCATGCTTGCTTCTTGCCAAAGAAAAGCAAGAACAAATGCTTGTCTCCCTGATATTCCACTACACCCAAATACATTTCCCTTCTTCCTTACTAGAAGGAGGAAGGAGGCTTTCTTATTGTTTTATAAAACTTTCACCCACATGAACAGATGCTCCACATCTCATGTTGCCATGCTTTTAGTTTTCTACCAAGAATTGGTACAGAAGCAACATGGACTATTTACTTCCTTTTATTGGAAAAGAGTTACTTTCCTACTTGCATGCACGTTACATAGAGGTCTTCTACTAGATGCATGGAAAGGAATTGTCTCTATGTTAGAGGCTGTCCAAGATAAGGTAAGAATCCCCCCCCAAGAACAAATAATCTGTTAGGAATAGAAAGGTCTGATACTTCCAACATGCAACATAGCAAGAAAGAGATGGAACTCTGAAACTACAGGTTTTTTGGGAAAGAAAAGCTGTTCTGTTTTGCCAGAAAAGTCTGAGTCATTTGCTCTTGAACTATGAAGAATAAATCCTCTCCACTGACCTTTAAAACTTCCATCAGCTGCCTAAAAATGTCTGGGAAGAATTGTATAAGAATAACCACGTGGCATAGCACTGACTTGACCAGCTGGAGAAAATATTGTCCCAGTAAGGCAACATTCTGCAGGCTCTTTGTTGAAGCACTTCTTTTCTTCAACTTATCTTCATTTTTTTTTTACTAGGATTCACCCTTTTCTCCTATATACAGTATGACATATTTCCATTCATGGTCTGACTCTGGTGTAATCAGAATCCAGGCTTTAGCAAGCTTTAGGCTAATATCCCAAACTTCTTTGAACTAGGAAGAACATGGGACTTTTGACATGATATTATTATTGTTGTTATTGTTGTTATTGTAATTGTTATTTATTTATTTATTTTATTTGTCAATTGATTACAAGATAATAGGTATAAGTATAAACATAGTTATGAATACATGGATACATATAAGAAAAATAAAAGAAACAATAGAACAGGGAAGGTAGGCACGTTGGTGCACTTATGCACACCCCCTACAGACCTCTTAGGAAAGGGGTGAGGTCAATAGTAGACCTTAGTAGTCTAAGGTTAAAGTTTTTGGGGTTTGGGGAAGAAACCACAGTCAGGCAGAGTATTCCAGACATTGACTACTCTGTTGCTGAAGTCGTATTTCCTGCAATCAAGTTTGGTGCTGTTAACCATGAGTTTGTATCTATTGTGAGCTCTTGTATTGTTATGGTTGAAGCTGAAGTATTCATTGACAGGTAGGACATTGCAATGTATGATTTTATATACTATACTTAGATAGGACCGAAGGCGGCGTAGTTCTAGGTTTTCTAGGTCTAGAATTTCAAGTCTGGTGGCATAAGGTATTCTGCAATGAGTAGAGGAGTGGAGAACTCTTCTTGTGAAATATTTCTGGACTTTCTCAACTGTGTTAATATCAGATACATAATGTGGGTTCTAGACTGATGAGCTGTATTCAAGTATTGGTCTAGCAAATGTTTTGTATGCTCTAGTTAGTAGTGTGATATCACCAGAGAAAAAGCTACATAGAATTAGGTTAACAACTCTTAATGCCTTTTTGGCTATGTTGTTACAGTGGGCTCTAGCACTTAGATCATTTGAGATGAGTACTCCAAGGTCCTTGACAGAGTTTGGATCATCAACAAGGTCTTGACTATTCAGCTTGTATTTTATTTTCTGATTTTTTTTGCCAATATGTAAGACAGAGCATTTATTTGTTGAGATTTGAAGTTGCCATTTGTTTGACCATTCTGATACATAGTCAAGGTCTTTTTGAAGGGTAGCAGAATTATCTGTGGTGTTGAATAGCTTAACATCATCAGCAAAGAGAATGCAGTTGCTCTTAATATGATCACAGAGATCATTTATGTAGAGTATGAAGAGAGTTGGTCCTAGAACACTGCCTTGGGGGACACCACTGTTGACAGGTACAGAATTTGATAGGACGTTTCCAATTTTGACCATTTGTTGTCTGTTTGACAGGAATGCTTCTATCCAGTTATGCAGGTGTCCAGAGATACCATAAGATTTTAGTTTTAATAGTAGTTTGTCATGTACCACTGAATCAGAAATCTATGTAGATTGCATCTATTGTTTTGCCCTGATCGAGTTGTGTAGTCCATATGTTTTTGCAGTGTAAGAGTTGCAGATTACAGGATAGTTTTTTTCTGAAACCAAATTGTTTATTAGAGAGTAGGTTGTTTGTCTCTAAGTGGAGGATAATGGATTGGTTAATAATTGATTCCATGACTTTACAGGTGATGCAGCCTGTAAAGTCTTTACAGGTGATGCAGCCTTTACAGGTGATGCAGATTGGTCTGTAATTTTCAACCAAGGTGGGGGCCCCCTTTTTGAAAATGGGGGATGACTGTGGCTTGTGACCATAGGTTTGGCAAGGAGCTGGTCCTGAAAGATTTTTCAAAGATTATGCTTAGAGGTTCAGCTATGGCAGTGGATAGCTTTTTTAACAAGTAGACACATATTCCGTCTGGTCCAATAGATAGAGATGGTTTTAGATTGCGTAGTGCTTTTTCAACATTGTCTTCTGTAAAATCAATATGTATTAGATCATTGTAGTTGTCTGTGGTTCGACTAGGAAATACTGGGCATGATCCATTGCTGTTTACAAATACTGAGCCAAAGAATTTGTTAAAGAGGTTGGATTTGATGGTGTCGTCATTACAGTCTTTACCATTAGGTCCTATCAGGGGTGGGATGGACCTTGAGTCTTTTAGTTTGTTGTTTACAAAATTGTAGAAAGCGCAGGTGGAATTGGTGCGTAGAAGGTTTTCCTCTTGTTTAATGTGATAATTGGTGCATTCAGTCTTTATCTGGTGGCATAAATTTTTGTATTGGCTTTTGAAGTTGGCAATGACCAGATTTGTTTTTCCGCCAAAGTAATCTCTTTTTGGATTGAAGCTTCCTTATTGTTATGGGTAATCTGTTTTTTCTGGTTTTGGGAGTTGTTATTGGTACATATAGTTTGATGACTCTTTTGTCTTCAAGTAAAAATATGTTGTAATGGTCTTCAACAGTATTGCATCCAGTGAATAGAAGTTGCCAATTAAAGGATGAGAGATCGTTGTCTATAAGATCGTAGTTGCCTTTTTTGAAATTATAATTGGGAATTACATCATTGTGGTGATTTTTGTATGGACGTATGTTGAGACAAAAGTCTATCATGTTGTGGTCACTGTTGGAAAAGGGTTCTATAATTTGTATTCCGTAAATTGAATTGAACTATTGCAGTTGTTAAGTCTAGTATTGTTGGTTACTAGTTGTTTCAGTCCCAGATTTGTTATAGCATTGTAGAAGGTTGCATGTATGGGTTCAGTGTTACATTCGTTTAGGGTCCAGTTAATATGAGGTAGATTGAAGTCACCAAGAAAAATAAAAGTATGTGGGCAGGATGTTGCCCATGTTAGTAGTGAATTAGTAGTATCTTTAGTATCTTTAGTATTATGAGTACTATTAGTATTATTAATAATAAAGTTGTTATTAATGTTATTATCTCTATTATTCATTAAACTATGAAACTCAGTCAACTGAGTTTGTATAACAAATATCAGTGACTGGTGCTAATGGTTGATACAGGTTGCTGCCAGCATCCTAGGTATCAACCAAGTATCTTCTTAAAATATACGATGTTCCAGGTAGCTCAGTTTTTTGCAGTTCCGTTGGTGTTATTATAGGAAGCTGCAATTTTTTGATGTATTTTGTAAAATTCTTGGACATGGTACCAAGTGCCCCGATGACAATGGGTATCACTGTTACATGTTTCATCCATAACCGTATAGTTTCGATGGCCAGGTCACAATATTTTGTGGTTTTTTTTCCAGTTCTTTTTCTTTGAGTCTGGCATCTCCTGGTACAGCGATATCAATAAATTGTACGCTTTGGCCCTCGGCAACCGTAATATCTGGAGTGTTGTGTTCCAAATGCAATCCATCTGTATTCAAGTTCCACAAGATCTTCACCGTCTCATATTATTATTATTATTATTATTATTATTATTATATTATTATTATTATTATATAATTACACAAAATGACAGGCTACAGCAAATGAGATAACCATGCTGGGTTTATCACAATCACTATTAGTCAAACACTTCCCGTTAGGACAGTGTGTGTGATGTATCAGCATTATGTGACCAGATCCCAGTAAGGTGGCCTTCTGCAGCTGACCAATGGTGATCTTGTCAGCACCAATTGCTTTTAAGTCCATGCAGTGCCTGGAAAAAGATCCAAAGAAAAGTAGAAGTACAAGCCATCAGAACTTAATGCAATCAAAGCCAGAATAGAAAAATCTGCTGATGACCCTTATTATTATTATTGTTATTGTTATTATTATTATTATTAATCACACAATCAGCCAGATGTTCAGACTGGGTTCAGCATTTTTGTCTACCTATCGAGTCCTTACCAAGAACCTGGGATAGGGAAAACTGGATGTTTGATGGTGTTACAGATATCATCGCAGGATGGAAGCAGTTCCAAGTCGCCTTCTGCAACTGATTGATGACAAATTTGTCAATGCCAATGGTGTTCAAGTGGTGCTCCAGTTGTTTTGGGATTGCACCCACGGTGCCTATTACTATTGGTACCACCCTTGCTTGCCTTTGCTATAGTTGTTCTATTTCTATTTGTAGGTCTTTGTATTTTATTATCTCCAGTTTTGCACTGCCACATCCACTGTCCAGACTTTTTTGTCTTACTTATCAACAAGTGTTTATTATTATTATCATTATCAGCACAAAATGTGTGTCTCATTGGGTATCATTGAGGCTGTCCACTAGCACTTGTCTCTGCTCATGTCCTCTTACTACATATGTTTGGAGATGGTAAAAGAGAAGAAGAAATGATTTTGCTGTTGCATCAAGATACAAGGAAATCTAGGTAAATAACAAGAATTCTTTAGACTGCATTGCATACCACACTGAACCACGAATGTTCAGAGTTCTTACTTCATGTTGCTCTGTTTGCTTCTTCTAGCACATCTAATAGCTCACTATAAGCACAGAATTTTCTTCTGTACATGGACCAAAGCCTCTTCAGATTAATGTATATGGCAAATTAGGCAGTTGGAATGATACAGAGTGAAGCAGTTTCTCTTTTCAGAAGGGGTTCATTCCAGTGGTTTCATGAAGATGTTCTCAACTTCTGACTGGTCACTCAGATAGTTCCACTTTGGGGCTATTTATGACCGAGATTTGAAGTTCCAACAGTCTCTCCCCACTCCTGCAATCACATGATCGAATTTTGGGCATTTATGGCCATTTAGAGTATCCTGCAGATGCATAACTGCATTTTACAATGGTTTTGCCAAAAGCCATCATTTACTTCCAGTTTTCAGCAAAATCATGCCCATAGCAAACCATTGATTCATGTAATGACTGCAGCATTCATTTAAAGGCCACTGCAAAAAAGGTCATAAAAATCAGGTTAGTCATGTGAGTAACCTGTTTTACAACTTACAAAGGTGATAGCAGGCTCCATTATGGTTGTAAGTGCTACTCTTGAAGCATCATCAGGAGAAAGCTTTGCACAACCCTAAAGTCTTAAATAATTAGGGATGCTGCACATCTTAACTCCTTCCAAGGTTGACCCAAAAGTCCAAAAACAAACTGTCAGTGTTGTAAAATTTTGACTTGAAAATTTAAATTGACATATGAGACTGCAGTTATCCGTTGCAAATAATCCTGATATTACATTCAGTTTTTCCAAGGTTTTGAAGTATGAGTAAAAATGAAAATGTTATATTCTTACCCTAAACTGAAAGGACTTGCTTATTGAATACTTTTGCTGAACATGTCTGTATAGCAAAAGCATTACAGATCTTCAGCTTAATACATTGATTGAAAATACACAGGAACAAGGCATAAAATTATGCAGTGATAGGTTGCTCTTGGTTAGATGTTTTGCACTTACAGAAACGAATGAAATTAACATTTCTTCAGCAGATTTTATTAGCCTGAAACTTTTACTAGCCTGCAAAGAAATTTTCTATAATTCAACCAGGGAATTGGTTGATATGAAGTATAAGATCTCCTGTAACATGGAAGAATAATATATGTCCACCAATTCTTCTTCCTTGCCTGGGTCCACACGTTGTGCTGAGACATAATATGGTTTAGGATATTATATGTTAGATATATTAATCAATCCTATGACTAATTAATACTTGTGGACCGCAAACCTCTGTCTATATATTTAAATTATGTAAATGAGTTGAGCCCAGGTAGTTTCAAATCAATATTTATTGTAACAAGCAGATTAATTAATAAACACTCAGAAAGAATATTACCAGTGTCCTCTCTTCCTTCTGGTTTCTTCTCAGTTCTTCTTAGTTTTACAACTACCTATGTAGTTGGAGTTTCTCTGTCCCTTTTGTCCTCAGAAATATTACAGAAAATAGTCTCTAGCCTAGGAATGTCCTTTTCCTTGCAGCTTGAGTTTCTTGAGGTTTCTTGTAGCTGTCTGCCTATGCAGCACAGATGCCTTGAGAGATTTCTTTAGGTAGCATAGGGAACAGAGGAGAACTGAGAACCTGTCAGCTGGTATCTCTGGAGACCTCTGAGGTAAATGGCAGTTATGCAGTCCCTTTTATAGTGCAGGGTCATGGCTTGCAAAACCAGTACTTGGTATGTGGTGTCACGCTGCCATTGGTAGATTTGACTTTTCAAATCTAAACATTGTAAAGTGCACAGCACATTGAAAATACTTTCAACATTATATAAGTCCAGCCAATCTAAATAAATATAATTCATAAGTTAGCATGTCTTATAAAACCTATTTTATATGTATATATGATTTTCAAAATGGTGATTTTAAAACTGTGGCTTTATATGATGTATGAATCTACATATTTAAACTGTCATTATTTATTTATTTATTTATTTATTTATTTATTTATTTATTTATTTATTTATTGATTTCTAACCGCCCCATCTCGAGGACTCCAGCATACACAATCATAAAACAATACAAATATACAATTAAAAAATATTAAATAAGAAACCCAATTAAAGCTAAAATAATAAAACCATTGACTAAAGAAAAACTCCCCTCCCACCCTCAGCCCAGGTCAGCACATTGGAATAACCAGGTTTTGAGGCCCAGTGAAGGAGCCGAGGTCAGGCCACCTGAGCTCCAGGGGAGCTGGTTCAGGCAGGTGGGTGCTACACAGAGAAGGTACCACTCAGGGTCGCCAGCTGACACTGTCTGGCTGACGGAACCCCAAGGAGACCCATTCCTGGAGCTCACAGGACGATGGGAAACAGTTGCTGGCAGCAGGGTCTCCCATAAATATCCTGTCCTAAGCCATGAATGGCTTTGTAGGTTAACACACACACCTTAAATTCACCCAGAGGGCAACGGCACCAGTGCAGCTCACGCAGGAGGGTGTAACATGGAGTATCGGACACTCCCATCACAACCCGCTGCTGCATTCTGGACAAGTTGAAGCCTCTGAGTGGTTCTCAAGGGCAGCTCCCATGTACAGAGCATTGCAGTAGTCCAAATGGGAGGTGACGCAGCTCATGAGTGACCGCATATGGGCATCTCGATCCAGTAGGGGCAACTGGCGCACCAGGCGATCTGGGCAATGCCTTCTGCACACGGCTCCCACCTGCTCCTCTAACTGAGCCATGCATCCAGGAGGATGCCTGTTCAGCCCTATCTATGGGGTAACACCTCCCCTAGCTAAGGTGGAATATCCTGGAGAACTCGAGATGCATGGTGCATATAAAGCCACTGTCTTGGCCTGGTTGAGCCAGAGTTTGTTCCACCCATCCAGACCAAGACGCCTCAGCAGGCACCTGGACATCACATTGAGGGCGTCACTGGGTTGGTTAGGGGTGGAGATAAAAAGCTGGGTATCATCAGAGTACTGATGATACCTCACCCCAAAACCACGGTCATATTCCAGTTCTCCAAATCTGGGAAGGCAAATTAAATGCAAAGTGTTTCCAAATTATGTAAATGAAGAGATAAACTGGGAAAGTGATTTGCTGCTATCCTCAGTATCTTTAGGGATGCCATATAAAGAATGGTAGGATCAGAGGTGGTATTCAGCAGGTTCTGACCAGTTCTGGAGAACCAGTAGTGGAAATTTTGAGTAGTTCGGAGAACTGGCAAGTACCACCTCTGACTGGAGATTTTACAGTATCCTTCCCCTGCCACGCCCACCAAGCCACACCCACAAAACCTGTAGTAAAATTTTTTGAATCCCACCACTGGATAGGACCAGCACAACATGGAAACAGGCATCATGTACGGCTCATGCAGGTTTAAAGTGTATGTATAACCTCTAATAAACAGCCTGGATAAAGTAATCCAACATCTGATGGTTTCTTCAAGTGAACTTCGGATGGCAACTGCAAGATCTTTTTCCAATGAATTGTCTGCTGTGTTAAAATGTCTGAATGCTTTGAATATTTTTTCCAAGCTGTTCCTAAAAACAGATCTGTTCTGCTAACTA